>MU226453.1:2932206-2942440 GCA_018584345.1 Thuja plicata
TCCAATTTGGGAATATTAGGGTTCCTTCTTTGTCAGTCAACCTTTGGGTGAAAAACCCAGATCCAGCACACCCGGTTGGGCATTGTTGTAATTGGTGCCTTGTGGTCACTTGCATTCATTTGGTTGTATGATTTGTTTACTCATTTTATTTATTTCTCCTTCATGGTATTATTCTTATTTAATCTTTCTATGTTGTGTTTCAAAGCTTCATGCTTGGTCAGGAGTTTGACTTGACTTTTCTTGTTGACTTTGGTTGACCTTATTTGATCTTGTGGTTACCTTGATATGTTTCTTAGTTGATTATTATAGCCTCTTTGGATGATTAGATTTATTTTGAGGCATGTGATTTTATTCTACCTCAGTGTTATATCCTATAGTAATTATAAACATGTAATAATGATGTTGTGATATATTGCTTCATAATCATATAGATTATAGTGTTTGGTATTTGACATGTATCAATATATGTGTGTGTGTGTGTGTGTGTGTGTGTGTGTGTGTGTGTGTGTGTGTGTGTGTTTTATATGTGATTACATTTTAATTATTGTAGATATTGTTGATGGTGTATATTTTGAAATTTATGTAAAGTATAGTATTATTAATAATTAATGTGAGGTATATTATTCTCAATTGTTAATAATTAATAATGTGGATATGTTATATATATATAGATATTGATGTAATTATTAATGTCTTATGAAACATGTTAAACAATAGTAAAAGGCTTTTCAGATTTCGGACTTGGTCCTGTTGTGGGACAAGGCCCAGGAAAAGAAAGGTAAGCACACCAAGTTCCAACGGCTCTGGCTCGGACCATATTTAATATCAGAAATCTGCGGGGCAAACACTTACTGCCTTAACACCATGATTGGAGAACCTATCCCATTGCCCGTCAATGGACAGTTTCTCAAACACTATTTTGAATAGGGTAAGTTTGTCCGAAATTGTACTTTATGTAAAGCCCTTCACTTGTAAATATTTCTTCCTCGGTGCCTTGTTGGGAGGTACTATGTCTTGTAAATAGCTTTGTTGGCTGCCCTTCAGGGCAATCCTCTTTTGGTGGTTTTTGTTTTCGCTTCTGGTTTTCTTTTTTGGGTTCCAGCATTTTGTTCTCTCTTGTGAGGATTGGAATGCTTCGCATAAGCTCTAGTCTCTGGGATGATGTCTGTAGCATGGTGAACTTAAGAATCTATCTTTAACATAGTGGAATCAATCCAGTCTCTAGAGATATTTTACAGGTTTGGTGGTACATTTTGAGCAATCTTCATCGGGTTTATTTCTGGAAATCTGGCAATCAGTGAAATAAAAATAAGGAATGAGTAATCGGACACACCAAGGGTAGATTGGTTGTACTAGTTGGTTGACCCAAGTCTAAAATCTTAAATAATTCTTTCTGGGTTTGGAGTTTTATCCTCTACTCAACATATGAAATAGGTGGAAAGGTGAAAGGAGTACTGCCATTAAAGTTAGCTAAGCTTAAGCTTAATGGTGAAAGAAGTACTGCCCTCCCACCCAGAAATGTACAAAATAACAAGAAAAGGGAAGCGGGATGAAGCTCCGGTCTCTGGGAGAAATAAACAAATCTGATGATTGTGGTTTGATGTAATTAGTGCCTCTTCTCTACTCCTCCCAGAGGTCATCAGCTTGGTTTCCTTCCAAAGCACACACTCCACTGATGAAAAAATTATGGACTGGATTCCGTGTGGCTGGATTTTATCAGACATGTTACTCTTTTCCTGTAAGATACTTTGAGAAACGACTTGTTCTAGTTTTTACTAACCAGAGATTTTGTAGTTCTCAAATGTGCTAAGGCATTTGTCCCAGATAGTCACCATTTGTTATGCCCTGCATCCCCGTCCCTACATTTTGTGTGCAAAATGTTGGGTCCCCCCTTTTTTTGTTTTTTTGCTTTTGGCTCTTGCCTTGTCTTTTTTTTGTTTGTTTCCTTTGTTTTCCTTCTCTAGGGTTTTCTTCCCCGCAGTCTTGCTTTGTTCTGTTGGTTTCTCATGCCTCCGGGACCCCGGTCCTAGAGTTGGTCATCCTTGGTTGGGAGCTGGATTCTGGACTCTAGGATTTTTTTCCACGATATCTTCTTCCTGTAAGGTGGTATCGTCGCATCGAATCCCCAGGCCCAGAGTCTGGAGGTCTGTTTGTCTAGGGTTTGCGGATGGAAAGGTGACTTGCTTTTTACCACAGGTATAAATAGAAGTTACCTGCCATTTTCACATTTACCATGATTAAACACTTAAGCAATTAGAGCGATTTGCAACAATTTAGTGATAATCCAGTGCTAATCATTTCTAGCATTTTTTAGCGATTGTGAGTGGTTTGTGGTGGCGGGTTGTGATCATTTGGCAGTTGAATCTATTGCAGATCTTTCACAGAGGTTTCCTCTCCCCTCCATTCTTTGTTTTTAGGTTGGTGCCTTTCTTCCCGCTCAGCTTTCCTTCTTTCTGGTTTTTGTTTCCTTTTTTGTGTTGTCTTGTTTCATTATATTTTGCGTTTCCTTCTGGTTTGCCACCCGTTGGTGGGTCGGCTCTACTAGAGGGTTGTCCACCCTCTGTGAAGGTGTAATCTAGTCTTTATATAGTATAGGGAGTTGTAAATATTTTGTGCTTTTCCTGGTTTCTTATAGATGTTTTCTCTGCGGTGTATATATGTATAAATTCAGTGTATATTTGTTATATATCTCTCTGGTCTGCATGTATATATCCTTTGGCTCTGATGCATATTCTGTGTGTATCCTATCAGGTAGCCTAGAAAGCTCGTCGTGTTGTCTATGTTGCTAGTTTTCATCTGCGAGCTCATTCTAAGTAGAATACCACCTGTTTGAAACTCAGCTCTCGGTCATTTTCAAATAGGTAGTTTTCTCTCTCCTCTGTAAAATAGCCTAACCTTCATTTATGACCCATGCATGCATTTAAATCTGTCCAAGTGGCCTTCACTTTTCACACACTCAGACAGTTGGCTCCGTCGTCATCACCATAACTCTCATTTATTACTCACCCATGTGGTCCCCACATGGGTCTGACGGTTCTCATTTTGTACACTTATACCAATGGTTACTTCCCTAGGCTTCGGTTCTCTTTCCATCACTCATCCCATGTCCTTCTTACCAAGTGTGATAAAATTCCTAGATCCGTATGATTAGTTAAAATTATAAGTTCGTAATATATGTATGCTTTCTAGAGTTTTTGAGCTAAGCTGACTTTTCAGGGAAAGCGGACATTGTGACGATAAGATCTCTAGACCCCAGAGTTTTTATTTATCTATACATTCTGAGGGTCGCCTTGTCATGCAGGTTTTTAGAGTAGTACTTTCAAACATGTCTAAAGCATCTGCATCCTCACCACCCAGAAGTCTAGAACTACCTTCCATGGCAAGTACCAGGGAAATAGTCAGATCCAAGTTGTAAAAGGCCCTGGAGAAGATACCTTTGAGCCTAAAATACATAAAGGACAGAGTCATCATGGGCTCAAAGATTGAGTCCAAGGTCTAGCTTATTACCGACACTAGCATCAGAACATGGCTAGAAATGCAGGCCTTGGTCAAAGTTATGTACATTCAGTGACAGGCCAGAGATCCTTTGGCCATTCAAATTGGAAACTCTGGGATTCTCAAGGCAACTTGTTTCCCGTTCTTTGTGCAGTCAGCAGAGCTTATTCTCACACTTTCAGCACACTACAATGCATCTGTTCGGGCTGTTATGCTCGCAGCCCCAGAACCAATAGGGTACCCTACTCCCTTGGTGTCCCTTGAACCTGATACCTTCTAGAGGGGCTTGCAGATCCCCCAATTTGACAAACTGGCTGTGGTCACCTGGTCGGATGCCTTAGCCCAATTCACTCAGTTGGAGGACGCGGCCTATTTATACATGAACAATAATTGGTTAAAGACCCCAAAGAGGGATCCCAGGAGGATGAAGCTGGAAATCCTTAGGGCCACATTTAAAGAAAGCATCCAAATGGGGATGATAGCCTTATGCCGGGTCTTCAGAAAACAACATGCCCAGGAGTTCTCCAGATGGATGTACTACTTTCTGCTAGGTATCAGCATGGGCGAGGATTATTTTGACTGGGTTGCCATAATCTCCAACTATTTGGACTCCCAATTCCTCCAACTGGCCAAGAAGAAGAATTTTTATATGAATTCTTATGTCCTCTGGGGCCTGGCGCAACAATGGCCCCATACCAATGGGTTACTTACAGAGGGCGTGCTCAGGATCGGCCTGAGACAAAAAGCCCCTTGGGACCACTTCCCACAAATACAATGGGAGGCTAGCTTCCCCAATTTTTGCTGAGTAAATGATGCCTTCGTTTACTACCACCTGCTCACACCCACCTAGGATGCAGGATACCGCCTGTCCATAGAGGCGATGAATTTGGTCTGGAGTTACAGACATTATTATATACAATTTCAGTAGCATACTTATATAAGGGTGACCAGCTTGTCTAGGAAACCCTACTTGTTTCCCAAACACTGTGGGGAGAAGATAGTCCTCCTGGAATATTGCAGGAAAATGAGCTTAAGAGCTATATCCTGGCAGAATTTTACTTAGCGCAGAAATATTTTGATCCGCATGGCAAGATCACAGCAGCACTTTCCCGAGCATCAGAGCCCCACCAATATCATATGGAGGATTTATGGGAGGATTGCCAGGACGACATGGATGTCTGGGGGTGGCATTTTGTCAGGATGACCGCAGGGATGATGGAGAGATTGAAGCTCCAGAGATTCCTGGAGGACTTTTTAGATACTGGCTCCACGGTCAATCCCCAGTACAAGGAAAAGGGGATCGATAAATTGGCCCTTCCACCAGTGAACTAGTATGTGTAGGAAGGGACCACAATTGAAGAGTTCACTCACAACATTATTGAACACAGCCACCTCTATTTCAAAAGGGTGTGCCCCAAAAGCATCCATCGGGCGGCCCAACCGGTACCCAAGTTAACCACAGGGGCCGGGACTTCCTCACAAAGAGTAGATAAAGGAAAAGGGGTAGACACAACTCCCACTGTGCAGGAATTCCCTATTAAAGAGAAAATAAGGCAATCAGTAGCAGCCTCTTAGCAAATGAAGGAGAAGCTAATCACACAGCTAGCTACCCCGGTGCTTATGGCTGGGCCAATTTGTCCTCCATCCTCCCCTTCACTAGTAGCCTTGATGGTTAAGGCAATAGGGGTGGATCAGGTGGAGCAAGCAGCAGTAAGGGATGCCGGCCCACCCTTGACTACCCAGAGAAGGAGGAGGCTTGACCCAAAGCCCAAGAAGGAGCCAGAGTTGGGGATGCCCCAGACTCCATAAGTTGAGATCAGAGCCAGAGAAGGAAGCAGAACCTACCAATGTCCCTGCCAACCCTCCTCCGTAGGATGAGTTTGATGATGTTTTTGCAACCGACGAGTTCGGTAACTTACAAGGGGACATCGAGCAGACAAAAGAAGTCTCAGTAGAAGAGGAAGCTGAGGAAAAAACACCTACACAAGAGTAGGAGGAATAGATGGAGGAGGAGAAGATAGAGTAGGAGATTGCCTCTAAAGTTCCCAAGATGCAGGATACAGGGGTGGACTAGCAAAAGCAAAGTGAACAAGCGACATCCACTGAGGGAACCAGACCTATGGGAGCAACCGTAACCTCAGTCACCATGTTCCAAATTCCACTCCCCAGAGCAACTTTTAGAGGTAATAATTGTGACACAAATGCTAAATATTGGCCCGGTACCTCCCCTATTACCAAAGGATATATCAGAAGAAGAGATCTCAGTGACAGAGGCTGAAGAGAAAGAAGAAGAACAAGAGGACACCCTCGAGGCAGGCAATAAAGGTCCCGATGAAGCTGAAGATACAGAGGACAAGGTAAAAAAGATAAATGTCACCAGGGGAAATGTTCCTGATGAAGCCCAAGATAAAGGGAAAGGGGCAGGTGAGACTCACACCACTGAGGAGGAACAACAACAAGACACCAGGGAAGAATTGAAAGAACAAACTTTGGCGAATAAGCCACCCCTGCCACCTCAATGGTTAGTTGAAAGAAAGAAGAGAAAATCCCTATTTTCCCCTAGAGCTCACCTCTCCCTAGTTGAAATGATGGCTCAGGTCCAAGGCCCACCAAAGGCCAAGAAAGCTTGGATGGTTCATACTCTTCGAACCGGGCCGGGAGGAGAAACAGTTGTCATTTTTGCAACACCTCCCCTAGATGCTGATGAGGTAGCGGCCAAGGCCAGAGATTATGATATCATAGAGATATCACTGGGAAAAAGAGGTAAATAAGGTGAAGTGAACCTGTTAAAAGAGGCGACCATAGCTGTGGATGCCCGATACGAAAAAGAGGCCCAAAGGCTCAAAGCGAAAAAAGAAAAGACAACAAAACTTATGGGATTGTTTATTGAGCTGGAAAGGCCTATTAGTGCCATTCCTCTAGAGGCCTCCACATCTGATGCACCATTACCATAGAGCAACATTGACTCCCTACAAGCAATGAAGAAGAAGGCCCAAGCGATCGATGAGTGGGTCACTCTACAAGTAGGAAACACCCAATGTTTCCTAGTATCCACCCTTCCAGATTTATATGCGGCTCGACACATTCTGCATTAGGTAGAAACCATCCTTAACATATGGGAGGGTGACATGGAAAACTATAAGGCATGGAAGGTAGAACTAGAAAAAATCCTCATCCTTGGGGAAGAAATGGTCTCTAAGTCTGGGATTTTGGGAGAAGAATCATTCAATTTTGTGAGAACCTAGCACTCCAGACTTGACCTCACATTAGAGGTACTCAAGCAACTGGTAGGGGCTCTGCATGATAAAGTCAACACAGTTCAATATTCTTTGAATATGTACAAGGAATTTTTTGCAAAGGTCTCTAGAGCTAACCCATTCAGCACTGATACATGCACTCTGGAGGAGTATGTTTTGGGTAAGTTTGATGAATTAATGGAGTCCAAATATCAATCCCCGGAGGGACTGGACGGGACTCAAATGACAGGGCTAACTAGCATGGTCCTTAGTGGCCATGATGTGGCAAAAATGGCTGATGAGTTCAAGAATAATGTTCTGGAGCTAGGAGAAAAAATTGAGGCAGCTAAGTACTGGCGGTCCGGCCTCAGAGAAATTGATGAGGATGGAATCTCATGCCTTCTTCAAAGATTCAATGACAACAAACAACAATAAAGTTTCTCCGGGGGCTGGAGAAAACCCAAGCATGTTGTATTCTTTTTTCTTTCAGAACGTAAGTTCCTGGATCCCAGAATCTCGGATCCTAAATTTTGTATTCTTTCAAGCGATCCGTGTCCTGGTCCCCGAGGCTGACCGGTCACTTTTAGAAGTAGTTAATAAAAACTGTCAGAGGGTAGTTGGTTACATTGAGGAACGTTAGATTAATAGTTGGTTTTCTGACGGATGGTCTTCTCAAGGCACCGCTTTGGATGTACACCTGGCACATTGGAGATAGGGCACCGCATTTCCCATTTATGAGGCATGTAGCCTCGATCCCCGGGGATCAAATTTCTTCCTTCTCTTTCCTGGCTCTCTTCTCGAGGCTGATTCTTCCACTATACCTTCTTGTCTTATTCTTTTGACATGTCAGGCCTATTCCATCTCAAGGTCTTTTGTAGGGTGGCATAGGTAGTACCAGCCCCCAGATATTATATTTTATTACAGTGTAATGTAAAATAGGGTTAGGGTTAGGGTTAGATGAAAATAAGTATAAATAGTAAGTTCGGCCCTTTTCCAAGGGTTTGCAAAATTGATAATTTTTCTATCCATAGTAATATAAAAGTAGTATTTTCATTTTATTTGCAGAGCTCAATGCTCCATTGTTTAAGCTTCCAATAGTTAGACGCTCCCCTTGAGCCACCATTGTATCATGCTCTAGTGGTCGCTGGAAGAACTATTAATGAAGAAGGGAGAGTTCTTACAATGATGTTTTTGGCATTCGATCTTCTGAGTTAATGGTATTTTATGTTTTATGTTCTTTATGTCTTTTTCTCTGATATTTTAAGTAGCTTAACGACCTCCTTTCCCTTGCTACTGATCAAATATGGACTGATGGTTGTGTATTTCTTTAGTATTTAGTATAGTCTATCAGAGCATTATTGATGTATGGGATGTTTAAACATAACTATAAGTAGACAAAGTACTTCTAACCCTGCAGGATCTTTTCAGTTTATTTTCTAAGTGTAGAATGCTTGGAGGAACCTCACCTTCCTGAATCCTCGGAGAGAATGAGTTGAATAAACCAGCTATCCCCCTCAAAAATAGTCACTTCTCCCAACTGAGCCCCGTGTTTTTGTGACCTGACACCCAGGTGCTTGGAGGCCTGGGGAGTCTCACTTCTCCAGATAACCTTTGTAGGCGGAGTTGGATGATACCCCGGTACCCGGTGACAACTTATGACTGTTGGCGGACCCGGTCAGCAAAACTCCGTCAACAATTTATGCTCCCCACTCTTACATTCATTCTCAGTTGCATTATTCTTTTTCATATTCATTGTAATCATTTAAGTGCATCTTTCATTTGCATTATCATTCATGTATAAGTTGTATTGTTAGCCCATTTAAGATTCATTTTAATCTTGCATTGTTAATCCATTTAAAATTTATTTAAGGTTCATTTTAGTCTTGAATTGTTAATCCATTTAAGATTCATTTCAAGCTCATTTTAATCTTGCATTATTTTAGATTCATTTTAGGTTCATCTTACACTCTTGCATTGTTAGGTCATTTTGGATTGGCATTTTCAACATCACATTCATTTTCATAACGTAAACATTTCATTGCATTTCAATTAAGCATGAGCACATACATACATCATAAAACCATATCACATCCTTCATCCACACATGTCAGTCAATCATATATATGCATCATCAATCCTACATAATCAGCATGTCATAAATATGCATCACATCCTACATCACCCACATGTCAGTATATCACATGATACATCATATATCCTAAATCATGCATCAATACAATAAAAGCATAAAAAGTTCACAACACATACATATCGGCCAGAAATCTGCATCACATCACATATATATCCAAAACCTGCCTGAACATCGTGAAAGAATAAAACGTCCACAATGTCCATCCAAAGTGTCTCATATACATATGCATACAAATAAATGGGCTCTAGGTCCCAATAAAAATACATGCACAACATCACAATATGTCATTATCTCTCTGGGCCCCCTAAGAGGCTTCTCATCGGCATCATGCATCCCTGTATCCTTCTCATCACCCCTGCAATGGGTACTTATACAAGCCCCAATGTATACCTCAATATGGCTTGATTCTACTCCAAAAATAGTGAGAATCCCTTTCTTGCAATCTAAAGACATGTAAATGTGCCTCCTATTGTTAAGGTACCTATACCTATGCCCGCACCAATCCCTGTCCTTGTATCATGCACCTATCTAGAGGCTTCTGTATCAGAGCTCTCTACATCCTGCATCTAGACATAACCACCAGTCGACTATCTATGGCCCTAGATATGGCTGATCTAGTGACTCTACCCAGTCCTCTGGCTCTTCCTAGTCCTCTGGCTCTAAACCCTAGGTGTAGACCCCCTGTCAACTACCTCTTGTCAATCAGGCAACCTCCCCTCCTCCTGATACCACAAATCCCCCAACTGACCTGAAAGACTCCCTCTGTGATGTTGGTATTGTGGCATGGTACATGGCTCTATACCAGCCTACCCTCTCTCTAAGCATCACCACCTCCTTGCTGATCCCAGCTACACCATCCCCATCAATGAATGATAGCTCTGCTCTCGTCCCCCAACCTCCTACAACAAATCATCCCTAGCCTACTGCAGTCTCACTCTCTCCACCCTCTGGGAGTTTGTCTCCTACTGCAACCTATCCCTCTCCTCCATCAGGGAAAACCCATCCTTCATCATCTCCCCAGCCTATGCCTGTATGACACCCAGCTCTCCACCCACCTCCCCCATCTGTCTAGTGAGATCATCCACCTGTCTCCTCAAACTAGCTATGACAACCTATTCCTGGCCCATATCAGTCCTTAGAGTATCCCTCTCATTCCTTAGAGTATCCCTCTCTACCCTAAGTGTATCCCTCTCCCCCTAATTATCTCGTAGTTGTTGATTGGTGGCTTCATGCATAAGCTTTGCAGACCACAACCTCTCTTCTAGTGAATCCCTGAGGTCGTCTGATGATGATCCCCTCATATCAGTAGGCCCCTGTGTGTTAGGTGGTGGCCTCACATCCTGCTCCCCCC
>MU226453.1:2961507-2978518 GCA_018584345.1 Thuja plicata
AGATTTGCATTTAGAGCAGCTTGATGTTAAAAAAACCTTTCTTCATGGTGATTTGAATGAAGAAATATATATGGTACAACCACAGGGATTTGAGGTCAAGGGTAAGGAGAGTTTAGTGTGCAAATTGTAGAAACATTTATATGGCTTGAAGCAAGCACCTCGGCAATGGTATATTAAATTTGATACTTTTATGAACAAGAATGGATACACTCGATGTAATTCTAAGCATTGTGTTTATTTCAAGAGGTTAAATAATGACAGCTACATTATTTTATGTTTATATGTTGATGATATGCTTGTAGCTGGATCTAACATGGATCATATTAAGGGGTTGAAACAATAGTTAGAAAAATCTTTTGCTATGAAGGATTTGGGGATAGCAAAACAAATCCTTGGAATGAAAATTTGTAGAGATAAGAAGAACACAAAATTAAGTCTATCTCAGGTTGATTATGTTGAAAAGGTGTTGCAAAGATTCTACATGAAGGATGCCAAAGCTGTCACTACACCTTTGCCTAGTCATTTGAAATTGACTAAAGAAATATGTCCAAAGACACCAGAAGAAGAGGCAAAAATTTCCAAGATACCTTATGCTTCAGCTGTAGGGAGCTTAATGTATGCTATGGTATGTACTAGGCCAGATATTGCACATGCAGTGAGAGTCGTTAGCCGGTATATGAGTCACCCTGGGATTTTGCATTGGAATGTAGTCAAATGTATTCTAAGATATTTGAGAGGTACATCCAATAAGTGTTTACACTTTGGGGGCTCTTCTGCTACTGTTCATGGCTATGTTGACTCATATTTGGCAGGAGATATAGATACCAGACGGAGTACTACAAGTTATGTATTTACTGTTGGTGGGACAGTTGTGAGTTGGATTTCTCAGTTACAAAAGGTGAATGTGTTATCCACTACAGAGGCAGAGTATGTTGCTGCTACAGATGAAGCCAAGGAGATGATATGGCTTCAATTCTTCATGGAAGAATTGGGAAATCCATAGGCAGATAATTATTTGTATTCAGATATTCAGAGTGCCATTCATCTTGCAAAGAATTCTTCTTTGCACTCAAAAACAAAGCACATACAATTGCGATATCATTTTATTCGGTTAGTTTTGGATGATGGACAGTTAAAGTTGGAGAAGATACATACAGATGATAATCCAACAGATATGTTTACAAAGGCAGTGACAAGGGAGAAGATGAATTCCTCTTCAGCTTTGGTTGGTCTTCTAGACTGAACAGAATAAAAGAACAATAGAGTCTAGGGTGGTCTCTTTATTCCAGTGGGAGCTACAGGTTTGGTCGATCAGTATCCAAGTGGGAGGATATTGTTGTGGAGTCTAATTAGTCTCCAAGTGGGATATTGTTATGTATGTGGAGCCTAATCAGACTCAGGTTCTTTCGGTGCGGTTCCCCACCAGACTTATCTATAGGGGATTGGGGGCAGTGCCCCCAAGGTTAGAGTCAAGGGTCAGATCCCCTTGTGGGGTCCTAGGGCCATCAATTTTCTATTAGTCAGAGTATTTTTTTCCCTAATTAAGTTAAGTCAAAAATACTTGTGAAAAGGGCTTAGGGTTTGAGATTCATTGCATGAGGGATTTTGTAGCTTCCTGTGGCGGTATTGAGTTGCAGGTTTCAGATTGTAATCACTAGATAATAATAAAGACATTGGGCTCACTATTGGTGGATGTAGCCCAGGGATTGGGTGAACCACGTTAAATTTCTATGTTATTGTGTTCTCTTCTGTGTGTTAATATTTACATTTTTCTACTTATTATTCTAACATCTTGATGAGAGAAACATGCTCCCTCATGATCCTAATCCTCTCACATATAATAACTCTTCTCATTCTTCTCATAATGAAGATGAAGACTTAAGAGTTTCTCCCACTCAAATTGACAAACTCACCCAAGAATTTGAAAAAATGGAACATTGGTTAGCTCAAGAGAATCATAGTGCCAAACTATTTTTCATTTTAGAAGCCTTAAGGAAGCTTTCTCATAATGATGAACATGGTCTTCACCTCTTGCGTGGCTTTTCACATATTATTAATTTCAATTTCAAATCCATGTCCAAATGTGCTCAAGACTTAGGCTATGTTCCATCTACTACACATGTTGAAACCTCTTTGCCTATCTCTACTTCTGTTCCTAGAATCTCCACTTATGCTCCACCACTTATCACATCTTCAATTCAACCCTCTATTCCCATACATGTAAGTCTTCCTAATCCTATTTTTCCATCACTTCCCATAAGTGTCCCATGTGTTTCATTGCCGACATCTGCACATTCATATCATAATGTTCCCTTTTCATATTCCAATATCCTTTCTACTAATTCTCCTAATGTGATTAATGCCTCTTCAAAAATTCCTTCCACTTCCAATAACAAAATTCTAAACATTTCCAATATTTCTCCTCCTATCATTTCTTCTACCGATTCCACCATTAATAGCCTAGCTCAAACTATCTCTTCCTTGCAACAACTTGCTTCCTTGACTTGATCCAAATTCAATATTACCACATGTGATATTGCTAATCCTTTTTCCTTAAACATTATCCAAGTTGTTATCCCTCAAAATGTTGAGATTACTCATCTTAAGACTTATAATGGTGAAGGTGATCCTGTGACTCATGATAAAACCTTTCAAACATTGTGTAGTGATTTTGCTCTCGACTAGAGGTTCATGACTAAGTTGTTCACTAGGACCTTTTGAGATAAATTCTGGCAATGGTATTGTTCCTTGCCTCCTTATTCCATTGATTCCTTTGAAAAACTTTCTAATGCTTTTATTTAATAATTTCAAAATAATATTGGTCCTCAAATATATTTGATTGATTTAATTCATTGTAAACAAGGTGTTAAAGAAAAAGTTACTAATTTCATTGGTAGATTTAAACATTTGCATGCTCAGATTTCTTATCCTATGCCTGATGTTGATATACAACGTATATTTATTTATAACTTGCAAAAAGACATTAGAGATAAGATTCTCCTTACTGAGTTTTCTTCTTTTTCACAATTATGCACAGTGCTTCATCATTATCAACTACAAGTGAGTATGTTTGAGAGGAACACTCCAATGGCTCCTGTTACCATTGATAAGAGTGATGTTGTATCTCATCCTAACAAGTTTCACAAGCCTAAAAACTACATCAAGATCAACAAATAATCTAACACAGTAGATGGTCAAGTGGCAACAACATCCAAAGGTGTGGCTTCTTTGTCCTTTGCTTTTAGACATTCTCACAATTTTACTCCTTTATGTGAATCTTTGCATAATTTCATGATGAATTAAATAAATTCTAATATTATTAAGCTTCTTCCTATCAAGCCAATTGATCTAAGAAAACCTCTTCCTTGATCCTTTGATTCCAAAGCCTTTTTGTCAATACTATCATAAACCCAGTCATGATATTGAAAAGTGTTATTCTTTGAAACACGCTATTCAAG
The DNA here is from genome assembly GCA_018584345.1 of Thuja plicata. Taxonomy (NCBI): domain Eukaryota; kingdom Viridiplantae; phylum Streptophyta; class Pinopsida; order Cupressales; family Cupressaceae; genus Thuja; species Thuja plicata. Next base: position 2,964,966 of record MU226453.1, read on the forward strand.
ACCTTATTGATTCTAATGCTATATCTGTTGATACTAATATCAATTAGGGAAATAAATCAGTTGCACCTCCTAACCATAATTTGCAAATATACACTAATCCTTTTCCATCTCATTCAACCAATACTATTGCACAACCTTCTTCTTCTGCTACAAATATTATTTATGATGATAAAGTTGAAGAATCCAACCATATTTTCAACCATGTTAACAATATCCAACCTAAACCTTTACCTCAACCTCAACCTTAGCCTCTACCTTGCATCACCTTTGATCCTACTAAAATAATTAAAGTGCCCGATGGTCTTGTTTACATTACTGCAAGAGTTGCTGGTATTCCTTCCTGTGGTGTTCTTGGTGATTCCACTTGTATGGTCAATGTTATAACTAAAGATCATATTTTTAGTAAACACTTGCAAACTAATTCTTATGATAAATCTAATGTCTTAATTCAAACTTTCAATAGTTTCCTTTACCCCCCCATGGTTCTATATATTTTCCTATAGACCTTCATGGTAATATTATGGATATTACCTTCATTGTTATTCCTACCTCCGATCAATTTCAAGTCAAGCTTGGTTTTCCTTGGTTGTGATCCATGCAAGAGGTAGCTTCTCTTATTCACAAATGTCTTAAATTTCCTCATGATGGAGAGATCAATGTTGGTGTAATTAATTATTATAATTACACTTTACTTAAGCTTACCTAGGATAATGCATTTGCATATTCATTTTCATGTAAACACAGGATTTTGCATTTCATTTTAGCACATGGTTTAGGAGAATTTCACTTTTTGTGGTGATAGTTATTATCTCTATCCACTTTATTTGTGAGATCCACCTTTAGTGCTCTTATCACATTATCATCCTCTCAATGTTGCACATGTTTGCACATACTTCATTGTACAATGGAGGATGATCCACCTTTGGTGGACATGTGATTCCACCTAGTGTGGTTGATAGCTTATCGTCTCCTTATCATGTAGTCTTATTGCATTGCCTATATATTTAGGCACTCCTATATTGTATTAATCTTTAATTGTTTGATTATTGATCATCATTGAATCTAGTCAATTGAGGATCATATCATTTTGTCTCTCTTGTTTGTGCTACCAATTGAGCTTCTAGATCGTGGAATTTTCATTCTTTGCCTTAGGAAAATTATTATATGGTATTAGAGCCATAGAAGATTTCACTGCATAGCCATTGGAGAGTTTTCTGCTTTATGTATTAGAGGGCCATGATTCAGATTCAGGTACCAATAGTTTGTGGGAGTGTCTAGAGAAAAATATGACCTCACCATTGTGTTTGGATGGCTATTTCGGTGAATTTTGACTATAATTTCACCTATATTGGGCAAAAGTCAAATTTTAGACAATTTTTTTTGCAAATCAAGCCCTTGGCCCGATTTACAGTTCGACGGTATGGATCCAAATTTTTTTTAGAAAAATTATTCTTTCGGATCTGATTTTAAATACCATTAATTTTTTTTTAGAAATTTATTGGGGTTGTTTTTTTTGGGACCCCACACCCTATTTTGGTTAGTTTGGGTGTCTGTAGGCTCATATTCTGACAGTACCCTAGGGCAGAGACCGAGTAACAAAGCCCTAGCCCCACCTCTGACTATCGTAGAGTCAATCAAACAAACTAGGCAAATTTCTTTGTTTGAGGTTAGTGGCATGGGGCTTATGAATTTTTGTTATCATTTTTTGCCCACAAATACAATATTTTTGTACATAGAACCCTAGAGCCCGAGCCCTGAGCTCGGCTCAGTGAGACACGAGTGATAGAAACTATCTAGTGTGCTTGCACCACTCAATCAAGACCTCTCTGTTCCCAATTCTTGAAAGACCATTTCTCTATCTCTTTAGATCTTCCAAGCCCCCCTCTATCTAGGTTAGGACTTCTCCAATGCACCTTCTCAAGGTGGCATCCACTAGTGCTTCACTAGGGTAACTATCATGTTCTTCTTGCCATTTCTCAGCTCCATCTTTCAACTCCTTCTTGGATACCTCCAAGTGCTTTTCTTGATCACTTGATTAGCTAGTGTTTGTAGGGGATTCAACACCTTCTCACACCTTTCCCAAAAAAAACATTATCCCTCTAGTTTAGGGTTTTGACATTCCCAATATCGATTACAATATTTTGATGCAATCTTGTCTTTTAGACCTATTAGGTCTATTATCCCTATTTCACTAGTTTTTTCTCAATCTTTGAAAACTTTCCCAAACAAAAATATGAATAGATGCAAGATTATGTCACCCTTTATGGAATTACAGAATATTTTAATGGCCTCAACTCTCCAAGGCCTCCGTATAAGTGATTCCTAGATTGAAGGGCTTCTAGGGCTAATTGGTTCCTTAAGAACCAGTCAACTGACTTTTGCTTCAAAATGTGTTCAGATGGATTGGTCAAGAGACAATATAATTTAGAGGTCTCTACACAACCCTAAGGACTCTAAACATCCTCTTGGATTTATCTTTCTAATCAAACCCCTACATTCAAACACCAAAGAACTCTTGCAAGCACCTAACCGAGTTGCTCTGGACTTGTCTAGGGCTTGCTCACAAAAATAAAAAACTTGAATTCCATGACTTCTCCTTCCATATGTATACTATAAATAGGCTCCCCTAACATCTCCCTCAAGCCTATGATGATTCCATGGTGAGGTTTCATGTGGGAGCCACTCTTATGCACATAGTCCTGGAGAGGCCGGAGACTGGCTTATTTACAAAACCTACCCTAATGAATAGTAAAGAACTTCAAAACAATACAAATTGAAAGATAAAAAGTCTATCTACATGAATCCCACACAGAGCTGGTGGATTCAATCCATTCAAGGACTTTACAAAACCAAAAGATGCTATCTGTCTACAAAAAATAGAATATAGTGCAAATGATGTAAACTTGTATTTCTTCAAAAAAAAATTCCAACCTTGATATATGGACCTCTTTATAGTTTTATACATTTTCCTCATAGGTGTAGGTGGTTAGAATACCGACCATGTCCTAAAACTTTGATTTTGTCCTTGTTTGGACAATGTTGTCATGCAACTTTACAATGTTGCAAAAGTTGTCATGATAACATTTTGTTGATTTTTGCACATTTTCTCCTAACTTATTGATGCAAGGACAGTAGGGAAGTGGGCCAAAGGAACTCCCAACTACCAAACTAGCTTGTAGATACAATGTAGAAACAACAAAAATAGAGTGAGAAGAAATATTAGGAATCCTTTTGATTAATTGATCAAACTCAATACATGCTGGGTTGTAAGGCCTTCCCAATTTTGGCCACATACATTAAATGAATTAAAGAAATGATCTTCATACATGCGAGGTCACATACCTTCCTTTCAATATCTCTACAGTTAATCTTTTGTCCAATTCTACTATCTTCTATAACTAAGAATAAAGAAACAAATATATACAAGAGTCAACCAAAGAGGTCGACACTCAAATCCATAAGAGAGACCCAGATTTAGGTCCACACAGATCTTAATGAGAGACCCCACATTAATTATGCCATGAAAATTAAATGTAGAGGTCAACCAGATCAGGATAAACAACTCAAAAAAATCATCACCGGGCAACAACAACCACTCAGTAAAAGCATACCTGAGCAATAGAGACAACTCAGTAAGAATGTACCTAAGCAAAAAAAATCCCACTCGATCAAAGCATAACCAAGCAACATAAACTAACACACCCTGAGACCTACCGGTAAAGAAAGAAAGAAAGGATACTTGAGCAATAGGGTAACTGATCACTTCACTGAGCACTCTCCAAGCAACCTAAAGAACAAAAGAAAACATATTTTTGGTTGAGAAGGATTGCTAAGGACCCAAGATGCTCCTGCATCAGACACCTAGGGTTAAAAGAAATGATTCCCTAAATCATGTATCAGGTCTAACTTGAAATGAATCCAACTTAGATTGAGAAATCCAAGATGAGTCCTCAATTGGTCTGTTCTTCCATTTTACCAAATACTCCATGTATTCCTTTCCTCTTGTACTTCGGCTACCTCTCTATTTCAAGATCTGTTCAACTTCCTCTATTTGTTTCTTAGGATAATCACTCGGTACTGTCACTTCTTCATCAGGTTCATGATATTCATACAAGTCTGAAATGTTGAATATAGGTGATATATCCATGTCATCAGGTAATTCAACTTCATAAGCATTTCCACTTTCAAATCTTCTCAGTATTCTGCAAGGACAAAATTTCTTCATCTTCAATTTTCCATATGTCCCATAGGAAATTTGACTTTCTTCAAATGAACCATTAATGCATCACCAACTTAAAAAAATTTATGTCTTCTTAATCTGTCTGCACTATCCTTGTATTTCTGATTGCTTTTCTCCAACTTCTATTTTACATCCTCATGCAATGTCTTCATGAATTCAGAAAATTCCTCTGCTTCAACACTTCTTTTCTCTTCTCGAATAATATCTCTCAAGTCTGATATACCTCTCGGTTGTGTACCATGAAAAATCTCAAAAGGTTTTTTTCCAGTACTTCTATTTACTAAACTATTGTATGCAAACTCTTCTTGTGCCAACATCAAATCCCAATTACTTGGTGTGTCTCCAACTATGCATCTCAACAAATTACCCAAAATCTGGTTTACAACCTTTGTTTGTCCATCAATCTATGGATGAAATGTAGAACTATACTTCAACTTAGTATCCAACTTCTTCCAGAGTGTTTTCCAAAAATAGCTAACAAATTTACTGTCTCGGTCAGAGATAATACTCCTCGATAATCCATGCAATCTGACAATTTCCTTAAAGAAAAGATCTGCTATATGTACTGCATCTGATGTTTTCTTACATGGTATGAAATGTGTCATTTTAGAAAATCTATCCATAATAATAAATATGGAATCATTACCTCTTGCTTTCCTTGGTAAGCCAAGAAAAAAATCCATGCTGATATCACTCCAAGGTTTCTCAAGAACAGTAATCAGTGTGTACAAACTAGTATTCTAACTTACTCCTTTTGAAACGTGACAAAACCCACAAATTTTCACAAAATTTTGAACATCCTTATACAAATGAGGCCAAAAATACATTTCCTTAAGCAAACTCAATGTCTTATCAATACAGAAATGTCTGGCCAATCCACTACTATGTTTTTCCTTAATAAAATTAGTTCTCATTTAACCTCTCGATATGCACAACTGAATACTTTTAAACAACATATCTTCCTAAATGAAATAATATTCATACTTACATGATTGATTTGAATTAGGTTCTCTACACACTCTTCGTTGCTCAAAAAAATTAGGATCATTTTCATACAAATGCTTCATGTCATAAAAAACAAGAACTTGAATTCTCTTTTCAGTCAACAAAGAACTTATTCTACTCAATGCATCAGCAACTCGGTTAGAAACTCCACTCTTATGTTTAATCACAAATGTGAAACTCTGTAAATACTCTAACTATTTTATATGTCTATGATTCAACTTATTCTAACTACCCAAAGATTGTAAAGCCTTATGATCAATATACAACACAAATTCATTTGGCATCAATTAATGTCTCCATTTCTTCATAACTTGAACAATAGCATAGAACTCTTGATCATAGAAAAAATATTTCCTCTTAGCATCATTCAAATTTTCACTAAAGAAAGCAACAGGTTTACCTACTTGAGTCAACACATCTCCAATTGCACTTCCACTTGCATCACATTCAACTTGAAATACCTTATTGAAATCAGGTAAAGCTAACATAGGTAATTCAACAACCTTTAGTTTCAAAGTCTCAAAAATATTATCAGATCCATGTGTCCATTTATATTCTTTTTTGTCTCCTCTCATTGTCTCAGTCATAGCATTACAAATAGAACTGAAATTTCTGATAAAGTTCCTATAAAAACTTGTCAATCCATGAAATGATCTTACCTCACTGAAATTCTTAGGTGTAGGCAAACTAAGTATAGCTTCAACCTTCTCAGGATCCATCTTCAAACCATCAACTAAAACCACAAAACCCAAATACACAAGTTCTTCTTTCATGAAGGAACACTTTTTCAGATTTATTAGCAACTTTTCCTCTTTCAATCTCTACAACACTTTCCTTATATGCATCAAATGCTCTTCTTGAGTCTTACTGAATATCAAAATAGCATCCAAGCATACAATCACACATTTATTCAATAATTTCTTCAAACTTCATTCATTAACCTCATAAATGTACTTGGTGCATTAGTTAAACCAAAAGGAATAACCAACCACTCATACAAACCTTCCTTTTTCTTGAATCAGTCTACCATTCATCACCTTTTCTAATTCTGATCTGATGATATCCACTCTTCAAATCAATTTTGGTAAAATATCTTTCTCTACTCAAACAATCCATTATATCATCCATTCTCAGTATAGGAAACCTATACTTCACTATGATCTTATCGATTTCTCTTGAACCAGTGCACATTTTCCATTCTACATTTTTCTTAGGTGCCAATACAATTGGTACTGCACATGGAATCAAAATTTCTTGGATCAAACCTTTGTTCAACAGTTCATGAACTTGTTGTTTAAGCTCTTCATTCTCGGTCAGTGTTAACCAATGTGGTGCCTTGTTTGGTAAACTAGCTCCAGGAATTAGATCCATACAATGATTGATATCTCTCATTGGTGGCAAACCATCAGGTACATTATCTAAAATTATCTCCTTGTACTCAGTGAGTAACTTCTCAACTTCTGCAGGAATTTTTTCTTTTGTTTTCTTACTCGTTTTGTTAGGAATCAAAGCATAAAAAATATCATTCCTTTTCAAATCCTTAACAAACTGTCTACCTTCCATCAGACAAACTTTCACAGATGTACATATCTAACCAACAGATTCTTCAACCAAAGGTAACAAAACTTATTTCTTTCCATCAACCCAAATAGAATATCTATTCAATCTTCCATCATGTATAGCATGTCTATCATATTGCCAAGGTCTACCCAACAAAATGTGACAACAATCCATTGGCATAATATCACACAACACCTTATCATAATACTTTCCAATTTTCAGATTCACAAAACATTGTTCACTCACCATTAATGTATGCTCATCCTTGATCTATAAAATTTGATAGGGCTTCAAATGCTTCATTCTTTCCAACTGCAACGTTGTGACCATTTCCTCAAATGCTAGATTCTCCAACCTTCCACTATCATCAATGACCTTCCAAACTTTTTCTGCAACTCTACATCTGGTCTTGAATAAAATTTTCCTGACAGGATCTTGCTTATCTTTCTCACTCCATAGTATCCTTCAGATCATGAGATTTCCTTCCTTCTTAGGTTCATTGGGTGACTCTTCTTGTACCAAAGCATTTCTGTTGCTACCAACCTTCTTTTTTGCATGTGTACACTCAAAGGATTTACGTCCTTCCACACCATAATTATAACAAGTTACTTGAAACCCTTTTCTGATATATCCACCTCGAGATTAATTGCCTCTTCCTCGGTATCTTCCACCTTTCCATTTAGTCTTTCCTTTATCTTAAGATGTGTTTGAAATTGACTTGTCTAGTTCAGATCTACTATTTTCACCATGAGATCTACCTCTTCCTCTAGGGAATCTACCACCTCAGCCTCTCTGCCTTTGTTCATATCTTTTGTTCAACTTCTCCTCAGCTTTAAGGACAAAATGATATGCCTCCTCAATGCTTTCCATCTTGACCAAACTGATCTCATCTTGTATAGAACTTCTCAATCCATTCAGATATATTTCTATTCTTTTCACCTCATCTTCAACATTTCTATATCTTATGTCCAATCTATAGAATTCTTCAGTATAATCCTTTACCGATCTATCTTTCTGCTTCAAACTTTGCATTCTCCTAATCAGGTTAATCTAATAATCACAAGGTAGAAACTTGCCTTTTAATTTGTTTACCATATTATCCCATACCTTGATTTTGTCTTTACCTTTCTTCTTTTGATCCAATTGTAGATGTTCCCACCATAAGGATGTATGACCTTTCAACTTTGTGCTTGCAATCTTCACCTTCTTGTCCTCTGATACATTTTCATATTCAAAATACTTTTCCATCTTAGTTATCTAGTCAATCAATTCATCAAAATCCAATTTTCCACTATACTCAGGAGGATTACTGAGGTGTGTACTTCACACTTGTCAAAGCTCACAAGAATCTCTCTTCTTCCTGATCCATCATAGGTGCAGGTGCAACTTCACCTTGAACTTATTCAACTTCATCATCACTAACATCCTCAAGATGTCTTCCTCTACACTGGGATGTCTCAACAACTTTCAATATTGCATCCATCTATCTAAGCCTATAAGCTAGACCTGGATCTGCATTTCCTCTCCCACGAACCATCTTGAATCCCTCTACAATTGTAGGTCAGATCACAATCTGCTACCCCACAACAATATCACCAACTAGGGTTAGGGTTTATAAGAAGGAACTTAGATCTCACCAATGCTCTAATACCACCTGACACAAGGATAGTAGGGAAGTGGGCCAAAGGCACTCCCAACTACCAAACTAGCTTGCAGATACAATGCAGAAACAACAACAACAGAGTGAGATAAGAAATAAAATGAATCCTTTTGATTAATTTATCAAACTCAATACATGTTGTGCTATAAGGCCTTCCCATTTTCGACCACATACATTCAATGAATTACATAAATGATCTTCATAAATGCGAGGTCACACACCTGCCTTTCAATATTTCTATTTTTATTCTTTTGTCCAATTCTACTATCTTCTAGAACTACCCCCTAAAACTAAGAACAAAGAAACAAATATATACAAGAGTCCACCAAAGAGGTCGCTACTCAAATCCAAAAGAGAGACCCAGATTTAGGTCCACATAGATCCTGATGAGAGACCACACATTAATTATGCCACAAAAATTAAATGTAGAAGTTGGCCAGATCAAGATAAACAACTCGGAAAAAGCATCACCGAGCAACATCAACCACTCGGTAAAAGCATACTTGAGCAAGAAAGACAACTCGGTAAGAACATACCCAATCAACATAAAACCCACTCAATAAAAGAATAATCAAGCAACCAAAACTAACACACCCTGAGACCCGTCGGTAAAGAAAGACAGAAAGGATACTTGAGCAATAGGGTAACTGAGCACTTCACCGAGCAGTCTCCAAACAAGCTAAAGAACAAAAGCAAACATATTTTTGGTTGAGAAGAATTGCCAAGGACCCAAGATGCTCCTGTATCACTTATCCAAATGACCTCTAAAATTCATAGAATGATGGAAAATAATCATAGAAGCCATTTTAGGCTTAATTAAATCATTTCCCACACAATTTAATACTTTTACCCAAAATCCCAAATCAAGCCTCAAAGAGACCTAAACCTAAAACTACTTCTTGACAACAAAACATTACTAGATTAATCTAAGGATAACCTAGATCTCCTACTAACACACACACAAGACCTTCTAAGTTCTTTCAAAACACTCCTGACCTAGATAGGGTCACTACAAGACAAAAACAAACCTAAGGACCTTAAAGATGTCCTAGGTGCTCCTGCACCACTGAGCACGCCCGACTAAACAACCCACACCCTAAACCAGTTGGAGATCGACATTTGGCAACCAAAGATTTTCTTGGACCTATGCCATGTTAGATCAACACCAGCTCAGTAAGAGTGTTGCGTCATCCTAGCACAAACTAGCCAGCTTCCTCGTCAGATCCTTAATCTGCTACATCAACAGATCCGTACTGTAGAGTCAACGTCCAAGTAAGGAAACTGACATATTTTTCTCACACACATTTTCACTATGTTTAATTTGACACCCATCTGAACATCATCTGTGGTTTTTTTATTTTTTCTTTGACAACCTATTGACCGTCAAATTTAAGATCATCACTAGGAAATCATTTTGTTACTTAAATTTTGGCAGTCGTTTGACCATCATCACTGAGATTTTTTGTTCTGTTGTGATGACCGTTTAGCCATCAAATTTAGACAGGTCATTTTGGTAATGTTAGCAATGTTGGAAATTTTAGACCCCTCACCATTTACATTTTCAGATTTGCAGTCCTACTTTGAGAGGCCATAACTTGGTCATACAAATTCCCTTTTCAAATAATTGTTTTTTGATTTTTGGTAGAATCTCCTAAAATCTTCATTGGTGCAACTAGTTTCTGGTTTTGGTGTACGAATTTTGCAGAAATTGTAGTTTTTGGTGACTCTACCCATCAAATCTTCAATTTTGCAACTTTAGAGGCTTCGTTTGGGCTCATAAAGACACATTTTCAGGTTCCATTGTTTTTCAAATAAATTTTTGAGTACTTTCTAAATTTTTTATCAGATTGTAGCCTTATTTGGGCAAAAATATGACTTTTAGATCTAGGTCCTTTTTTGGAGATTTATGATCATTGTAATGCTAGAATTTTTGTTTGATCCTTAGTAATATTGATTTGAGTCTGATTTGACCTCATTGAGGTGGTTGTAAACATCAAAATCAGAAGTCTACTTTGGCACAAATTTGGCAAGTGGCAATTGTATAAGCATTATATATAAAGTGCCAAAAGCATCATTGGGGGGGGTTCTTTGATTGAGTGAATTTGGGAGGGGGTGGGTGTATTGTGTTCTTGTGTCTCTTTCTCTCTTGTGATCTTTCATTTTTGCATCATGGGTTCACCTAAATGTCCATTGTTAACTTCACATAACTATGCCACATGGAAAGACATTGTATGGAGTAAATTAATGGAAAAGGTTTAATCTCTTTGTAGATGGTACAATTGTAGAAAATACTGATTCTTAAACATAAATTGAATGAAAAATTAAAAACAATATGGATTTAGAAATTATAAGGGGTTGTATTCATAAAGATATCTTCTTCCACATTTCAAGCTTTAAGGATCTCAAGGGTGCTTGGGAAAAACTTGAAGAGTTGTATGGTAAAGTGGATGAGGAAAAGGGATTCCCAATTGAGGATGACCTTCTTCTCTTGGACACTAGGAATTTTGACACAATTCAAGACTATGTCAAAAAAGCTAATGAGTTGAGAGAACTACTTAAGGATTTTGGTAATCCCATGAAGGATGATAGGTTGATTCATCACATCTTGAAGAGGCTTCCTTTAGAATATGTAGATTTTGTCTTGAGTTAAAATACTCACAAGTTGACCATGGGAAGTGCCTTCACTAAGCCTTCATTTGATGCATTTGTAGAAATGTTGATGTTGGAATAGTTAGAATTGATGGATATGGGTATTCTCAAGTCTTCAAAGTCTATGGAATTGGTGGCTAATAATGAGAACCAAAGAAATCAAGGTGGAAAAAGTTTCAACAAGAAAAAGTAGCGGAAGCCTAAATCACAATCAAATATACAACAATATTCTTCCTCACAACAAGGAAATTATTATTCCAACAAGAAGGGAAACAACAACATGAAGGATAAAATATTTTGTGCATATTGTAAGAAACTAAATCATGATGAGCATCATTGCTAGACTAAGAGGATTGATGAGTTGGAAAAATTACTCAAGAAGAACAGAATCAATGTTCCAAATGCTTCCATGGATTCATCTCCATCCAATTAAAAGGTAAAAGGGAAAGCATTTATGGTAAGTACAATTTATTCAGAGGAATGGATTCTTGACTTAGGTGCCACTCATTATATGGGAGCTTCAAAGGAGCATTTTTCTTCATTGGAGCCATCTAAGGTACCTCACATATTTGTAAGGAATGATACATAAGTGGAAGTTGAAGGGAAATGAAAAATGAGATGGAAAATAGAGCATTCAATGATGTTCTCTATGTTCCTAACCTTAGCATCAATCTCCTTTCAATTTACCAAATCAATCACTAAGGAGGTGAAAATAAAGTTAAGTTCCTTCCTGATTCAGTAATGGTGCAAAATCTTAAGGATGATTCATTGGTTGTAGGGGGTAAAGCTAATCATGAGACATGGATTTGTTATTTCTCCCACTTTGTACCCAATTCTCCTTCACATGCCTTTGTGACACATACACAATCACAAAGTAAATTATGTTATGAGCGGTGTGGAAATATTGATTTCCACTATCTTCAACAGCTTAGCTCAAAACATATGGTCAAAGGTCTACCTACAATCAATGTTTCTAAGGGCGAATGTTTAACTTTTTCAATGGATATGCATCTAGAAGATAAGTTTTAAAAAGGGAAGTCTTGGAGAGCATAAATTATTCTTGAGTTGGTTCAATGTGTTCTAGTAGGCCCCTTTCCAATGACATCAATTAGCAAGGGTTGCTATAGCCTCACCTTCATTGATGACTTTTTTCACTACACATGGGTCTACTTTATTGGTCACAAGAATTAAGTGCTTGATAAGTTTATCACCTTCAAGTCTCATGTTGAAAACCAATCAAGTAAATCCATCATTGATTGATCCTAACTTTTTCTTTTCAGCAGTGTCAGAAGGGGCAACCTTTAGTATCAACACAAGGACAATTGAGCAGTTTTCAGAGACACCATACATCTTGAGGTTTCTTCCTTCAGATTGGGGAGGCATCTCTTTCATACCTTTGACATGGTTTCTTCCTAAGGGGAGGAATTATATTCAGTGTTCATGGACAAGCTTCTACATTCATCCTGGAGCATCGATCACTGATGGAAATTCTACATTGAGGGGGGCTCTCTCTTCTTATACTTATTCTCTCATATGGGGGGGACTTTTTCCTCATATGGGGTTTTTTAATTCTCACACTTCTTGATTTTATATACATGATGTATTTCGTAATGGGGGGGTCTTGATTACTCCATCCATCTGGATGCATCTTGTTGGTTTTCATCTCTATTTTTGGAGGAGGGTTTTTCCCATGAGGTTTTCCCTCTTTCTCCTCTTTATGAGAGATTTCATTGCATTGTATATCATCTACACTTGCATATTGTACATGGGTACCTAACATGGCCTAGTAGCTAGGACACATCATGCATTGTCATCTAGCATTGTGAGCTTAAGTTCATTCCCCTAAGTTGCACTTAACAGGGGGCGTTGGTGTAATTAATTATTCTAATTACACTTTACTTAGGATAATGTATTTTCATATTAATTTTCATGTAGACACATAAGAGTTTGCATTTAATTTTAGCACATGGTGTAGGAGAATTACACTTTTGGTGGTGATAATTATTATCTCTATCCACTTTATATGTGAGATCCACCTTTAGTGCTCTTATCACATTATCATCCTCTCATTGTTGCACATGTTTTCAAATACTTCATTATACAATGGAGGATGATCTACCTTTAGTGGACATGTGATTCCACCTAGTGTGTGTAGAATCTGATGAAAGATCAGATTCACGCCAAGATCCAGCTGTATGCAAAAACCTGTCACAAGAAATGAAGGGAAAGAGGGAAAAAAGAGAAACTCAGTTTTTACTCAAAAGATGAGAGCAAAAAATGTTAACTGAATTAATGAAAAGAGATTACAAAGTTCGACCTTATAAAGGTGAACAAACCCTAAACCTAAAAGCTAGGATGCACAATATAATTAATATAAAGTATTAATTATATGCACCTAAGAGAAAGCATAAGCCGAAAAAGAGTAATAATACTCTAACA
>MU226453.1:2981503-2994788 GCA_018584345.1 Thuja plicata
CTCCAGAAACCCCAGAAAGAGAGGGCTTGATCCACAGCTCTCACCAAACTCGAACAAGCTGCAACAGCAAGGCTCTGATACCATGTAGAATCTGATGAAAGATCAGATTCACGCCAAGATCCAGCTATATGCAAAAACCTATCACAAGAAATGAAGGGAAAGAGGGAAAAAAGAGAAACTCAGTTTTTACTCAAAAGATGAGAGCAAAAAATGTTAACTGAATTAATGAAAAGAGATTACAAAGTTCGACCTTATAAAGGTGAACAAACCCTAAACCTAAAAGCTAGGATGCGCAATATAATTAATATAAAGTATTAATTATATGCACCTAAGAGAAAGCATAAGCCGAAAAAGAGTAATAATACTCTAACAGTGTGGTTGATAGCTTATCGTCTCCTTATCATGTAGTCTTATTGCATTGCCTATATATTCATGCACTTCTACATTGTATTAATCTATTATTGTTTGATTATTGATCATCATTGAATCCAATCAATTGAGTATCATATCATTCTGTCTCTCTTGTTTGTGTTATCAATTGAGCATCTAGATCTTGGAATTTTCTTTCTTTTCCTTAGGAAAATTATTACAATCAAGACCATTAACCATAGTCTTTATCACCCTTCTAGGCCTCGAGACTGTGTTCAACCTGATTTCTTTTGGCCTTTTATACCTCAATAACCTCCAGCTCATCCTGATTATCTTTTCCAGTCATACCAAGCCTTCAAAACCAAGAATATTGTTGAACTTAGTAAATCCAAAGTTGATCCTAGTCATGGTCTTCTTCCTATACCACCGATTCTACCTTTGTCAACTTCTCCACCTCCTATTTTCCCAGTGCCTAAAGAAGAAAAAGAACCTATGTTTATTGATCCCATTCCACCTCAAATGTCTAGAAAGACCAAACGTAACTAACAAACTCATAATTTCCATCAAAAGCAACAAGCTAGATCCCATGCACATATCTCTCAGAATCCATCTTCACCTCATACACCTCTTTCTTCACTTTCCTTTGATCAAACCATCCTTGAACCTACGAAGGAAGTGAATAATAAAAAATTTCAAATGGATAAACATGATGATTCTATTCGCATCTTATATTCTATTACAATTAATCTTGATGAAGAATATATGATTGATGATGATACTAACAATGATATGCATGCTAGTGATTCTGATGATTATGAAACTATTGATCTTGATAATGATTTGCCAGCTATTCTTTCACAACAATTATCTATTACTACTAACCTCTAACATAGTGACCTTTCTTCATAGCAAGGTCCTTGTTTGGCTATTGTTCCCTCTATTGTGCTTGATGTTTCTCCTCTTTCAAGTTTCCCACCTTCCCTAAATACTATAGACCAAGATGGGGGGAAGGTGACACACTTGACTAGCTCCACTTGTACAGTGGAATCTTTCTTTTATTTCTTTGTTTGTTTTTCATGATGTGCTTCTTGTTATATGTCATGTTTAGTTTTTTTAAATGTCTCTTGTTGCTTTGTTGGCGCAAGGCAATAAAGGAATCAAAAATATTTTTCCTATTCTTCTATTTGTATCTAGTTTCTTCTATATGTTGTCATATGTTGTGTTGTATATGTGCCATTGTTTGTAAATGTGCCTTTGTGTTTTCCTCTTGGGAGGAAACAAAATGGTAGCACCAAATATTTTTGGTCTCCATGATGCTAGCCCAAAAAGACTCTTTTTTGTAACTCTTACATGCCTTTCTTCTATTGTGTTGTAATTCTACTTCCTTTGGGGAATGATGATAGTTCATTTTGACATAGTTCTAATATACATGAGTTATCATATGACCTACTGACCCCAGAGTTGGTAGATCCCTCTTGTGCTCTCTCTTTTGTCATGTGCTCATTTCCCTTGATATGTCCTTTCTTGGGGGCATTTCATAGTGAAAACGTCTCTGGTGGATGCATATACACTCTGTTAAAGCTATTTCTCCTGTTAAGGAATTTGTAATAACTTTAATGTGGGGAATACACTCCACTCAAATAGTTTTCACACATGCACTATGTTTGATGATATTATTGTATGCACCCTAAAATGGTCGCCTGGACTGTGGGCCCCCATTTATCAATTTCCTGAATCAATGTTATACAACATTTTCAATTCAAATCAATTTCCTTCATCAAATTGTAATTAATTCAATTATTTAAATATTTCCTAAGGTTTGATCATTTTTATTTAATTAAAAGATTTAATCTCCATTTTAATTAAATAAAATTCATCTTATTTAATTAAATTAAATTCCTCCCATTTAATTAAATAAAATTCTTCTAATTTATTTAATTAAAAGAGAACCCATCTTTTAATTAAATAAATAAAAATCCCCACTTAAATCCCTTTTTCTTCATATCTTTCTAAGTGGTGGGCTTTTTGCCTCTTAATCATAGCCTTTGAGTTTTGCCTCTTAATCTCAACCATTCACTTTCCTATAAAAGGAAATATCTCCTTCTCATTTTCATATAGAATTTTTAGGTATTGTTATGTTGCAGGTTTGGAGAGCAATTTTGGAGGAGAAATTGAGCACTCAAGCTTGGATATTGCAACTTCTCTCTTCTTGTCTTCTTCTTCTTGCATCCATGGCTATTCATGTAGATTAGATTTATATTAGATTAAATTCATATTTTCTTACATAGATAAAGCTTGCATATTTCCTTTTATAGATTAATTATGCATTTTT
This sequence comes from Thuja plicata, assembly GCA_018584345.1. NCBI lineage: Eukaryota > Viridiplantae > Streptophyta > Pinopsida > Cupressales > Cupressaceae > Thuja > Thuja plicata. The sequence continues at coordinate 2,984,205 of MU226453.1, forward strand.
ATCATATAGACTAATTTCCTTTTATGCATTGCAATCATATAGAATAGTTGTCATTTTCATGCATTGAATCTCTCATTTCATGGTGTACTTGCATTGGCACAACTAGGTCAATCTGAGGGCCTTCATCACACACCTTTGCACTCCATGACTAGGGAGCTATGAGTCGATATTTGAGGCCTCATTATTAGCAACCTTCAATGGAATGACCCATAAAAGTGTGACACATTTTAAGCACACATTTTTGGTGCCCACCGTGGGGCAAAAGATTCATTTTTTGTCACTATATTTATTTTTTCATAATTTATTTTTAGATTTTCGTATTTTCTGTACTTCTGCAGGGAATTTTTGTGCGATATTTTGCAGGTCTACAGGCAAGTTTTTATTGATCTGAGAATTTATTTGCACCGTCTACAGTGTTTCTTCGTGTGGCTCTGTGCAAAATTTTGTGCGACATTTTACATCAGTCACAGATCTGACATTCTTTACTGTTTTCTGCAATTTTTTTGTTGTCTGTGTTTCTTCGCGTGAGATTCTGTGAATCTTCATGTGGCTATCTGTGAATCTTCACGCACCACTCTGAGAATCTTCACGCGAGATTTCACACCAGAGATCTAAATTTTATTGCTATATTTTATATCTTTGATCTCTAACCACTAATATTTACTGTTTCTAGTGGTTTCTGATTTGTTGTTGCTGATTTGGACTCGCGTGGATAAACAACAAAATGTTTGCATTGCTTTGGACTTGAGGTATTTTGTTGCATCTCTAGAACATTTGGATTTTGGAAATAAAAATGAACCTCTCATGTGTTTAGCTTGAGTGTTTTCTTGATTTCATAGATCACATTTCTAATTGGTTCTCTAAAAATGAAACTAGATTTGCTTTCTTGCATATATGTTTCACATAGTAATTAGGCCCTATGAACACTATTTTTGGCGATCTTGAGAGAGTGGCCTTCATTCGCTTGTCTTACATGTGAATATCTTCTTGATGATAGATCCCCTTGTAGGTAGGGAAGGATTTGTCATTACTTCAAACTTGGTTTAGTCTTCAACTTTGATTGGTACTTTCTCTCTTGAGATTGGTGGTCATTTTTGTTGATATGCGAACCTTGGGTGAGGTGATTTCAAATTAGTGGGTCAATTAATCTTGTTTTCTATGTTTGGGTGAGGTGAAGAGGCTAGAGGATTGTGCTCTTTTCCCTTTTGGGAAAATTAGAAACTTGGAAACCTTGAATCCAAACCAAGTCCTCATGTGGTTCATATTGTGAGTCTTCCTTGTTAGAGAGGGTTAACCGTAGTGGACATTCTCTTTATTGGGTAAACCATGTGGATGGAACCTCAAGCGATAATAGCCATTTTTGCCATGGTAGCAACAACCACTATATAAATTTCCTTGTGGAAGAAATCTCCATGGGTGTGGTTTCTTGTTGGGTTGTCAGATCTCCTGATTGATTAAATTCTCGGACTGTGTCAAAACCTCGGTGTCCTAGGATTGGATTTCACCCACTTGAGATTGCAAAAGTTGCAGAGTCAAACCATTACTAAGAACCATAGTGCAACCAAATTTTTTTCTAGGACTACGTGCATGATTGGAAAACATTTTGAGAAAATACACAAGTAGAATCTTTAGGGAGTAGAAATACTACGTCACTATTCTTGTTCATGCACAAGGTTGCTTTGTCCCTTGCTCATTGTTTGAAGATAAATGTTTGCTTGAAACTCCTTGATTGTTGTTCTGCATGCCTGATTCATGATAAAATATGTTAATGCATCTAGTTGGTCAACTAAAAAAAATGAATACTGAGTTCTGTTGCCTTCCCTCGCGCGAGAAAACTGTTTCCTCGCGCGGTTCACTGCATTTTCTCACACGGCTCTCTGAGAATCCTCGCGCGATATTCTGAAAACTTGTTGTTAGATTATTGTTATCCTATCACAGCAGTCTGGTCTTTATTCATGTAGCTCTATGCATTTTTCATGCGGTCCTATGCTAATCCTCACGTGAGAAAGTTTTTAGTCGCGTGAAACTGTCTTCCAGTGAGCTATTTGTTGTCATCTGCCTGCTTGCTTGATTGTTGTCCTGTCATTTCTAGTTTTCCATGGTTGATTTAGGTTAGATTGGATTACTTACCCCACTGTTGGAAGCTTGTTTATGCTTTGGATTCTTTCATTTTTTACCTCTTGTATTAGTGATCTTTTATTTCACAAGTGACCTTGCTTGGAGCTTGGTAAGCTAGAAACCATCCTTGTTGAAAAGATAAACCTTTAGATTCTTTGATAACACACTTGGAGAGTTTTGGTAGTCTCTTGTACAACCACTTTCATATATATTCAATTTCAATCAATATAATTTGGGTAAGATCATCCTCCTGATCCATATGTGTTAGGGTATTCACCCGTTTATTGGGCACCTCTGTGGCAGTGTTGACTTACGCCTCTTGCAATATTCTATCTTATCACCTCTCATTTTGGACATATATTAGGGTCATCCTATCAACTAGTACCTTTTCTTTCATTCTAGTTACAACAAGATATCAAGTAAAACAAGGAAAACAACCTCAATTTGTCTTTAACCAATTACCCCTAGTTCAAACTTGCCAAAAACATAAGGAAAAAGAACCCGTATTTGATCAATCACCTAGGAACAACTTGGAAGTGTGGTTTGATTCCAAGAGTCGCCTTAGTGAGTTGGGTACCCCCTTAGTACCTTTTCTCTCTCCTATGGATATGATTTACACAATGACTTGGAGGGAGAGGGAAGAGAGGGATAAATGTCTTAACGACATGTTTGTGAAGTATGGGGAGGCTATTTCATCTGGTGGTTCCTCTCATAATAGTAGACCAACTTCACCTCTTATTTCAACAAGATATCTAGATTCACACCAAAGAGTTGAGAGAGAGAGAGAGGTAAAATACATACTTATCAAGATAATCAATCACAACATGAAAGTGAAGAAGATGAACGTTATGACACCCATGTCAATACAACTTATACCAACAACTTGTTTAGAAATTCAAGACCAAGTTCACCACTCAAGACCTCTTCAGGTTACATGAATGAAAGGATTAAGAGGATTGAGCATGAAAAGAAAGCCTTCCTAGAAGAAAAAACTCGTAAGGAAGAACAAATTAGACGCCTGGAGTTGGAGAGACAGACTTTGGTAGAAATGGAAAAGAAAGCCTTTCAAGAAGAGAAAGATAGGCTCTTGGCTCAGAAACTCAATGATCCAATCAATAATATGCATGTTAGTGGTGGAAACAACTCTCCTCCATCCACTCCTCCTGAGACTCCATGAAGTAGAAGAAATTCAAGATCACCATCATGATCTCCTAGCCCTAGGAGAAGGGACTCAAGACATGATCATTATAGGATACAAACCCCTCGTAGGAACTCAATGCCACCTTCACAATCTGATCATTATGGTTCACAATATGGGGGTAGTTGCTTGAGCTTTGCTCATAACTCCTAGGACTTTATGAAAATGCAACAAGAACCACTTTTTCAACAGTATGTGGAGAAATATTTGGAGCAAAACAAGGACAAGTTCCTAGAGATCCTAATCAAGAAGGGTACTAGAGTCCCTTACAATTTTGATGTGGATGAAAATATTAAGAAACAAGGTCCATCCCAAGATAAGGTGATCAAAGAAAGGTAGAGAATTATGGAAAAGATGTTGGCACCTAAGAATTCTTTCTCACTGGACTCAATTTGTCCTAATCCCTTTGATAAGAGTGTTGAAATGAAGGAGTTCCCTAGAAAGGTTGAAATTCCTCAATATGAAAAATATGATGGGAATGGAGATCCACATGATCATGTGTACCAGTTTTGTACCACTATTTTTGATTTCCATCAAGATGAATCTTATCTCATGAGGTTATTCCCAAGAAGTCTTAAGGGACAAGCAATGGAATGGTTCACCAATATAACTCACCCCGTTAAGACTTTCAAAGAGCTTTTTCAAATATTTGTTCAACACTTTTCTTACAATCTATCAAGATCTATCACCTTGTTGGACTTATGTAATTTAAATCATAACCAAGGGGAATCCTTTGTTACTTTCTTGCAAAGGTGGAGATGAAAATGATCTTTCTATTCTAGAACCATTCCTAACAATGAAAAGATTGACATCCTTGTTAGCAATTTAGTTCCTGAACTGCGGTATGAAGTTAAGAAAATGGTTTTTCATTCATTTGACACCATGGTTGATACTGCATGTAGGATTGAAGATGTTTTAAGAGAACAAGGAATTTTGACCAAACATGGAAATAATAACAATAATGGTCAAAACAATAACAACTCTAACATGGATAAAGGGAAGAACCAACATTGGAATAAGAACAAATAAGTGGTTAATGATGGAGTTGTGGATTCCTCCCAACCTTAAGATAAACTTGTGCTCCACTTATCTAGTGTTGTTCAATCCATGAAACTCAATACATCTAATCAACAAGAGAGTAAGCCAAGCTACCAAGGTAAGCCTAAGAAGGAAAGGCATCAATTTGCAAAACTTGGTGAGTCATATTAGGATATTTTAAAGAAACTTATCACTAACAATCTTGTACGTCCTCAAGATCCTATGACTTTTTGTATAACTTAAGTTAAGCCACATTGGTGGAATGAGAAGGCCTTTTGCATATTTCATAATGGTATTGGACATGACATTGAACATTGCTACAAACTCAGGCATATCATTCAAGATCTCATTGAGAGTGGACAACTTACAATAGATGGATTGAACACCAACGCTTATCATAAGGCATTCAAGGAGCCATTGCCCAAATATGAAAAGGGGGAAACCTCTAAAGTTAAGAATGGCAAGGCTAAGATCAATTATACCTATACAGATGCGGAGAATACCATCAATATGCTTGAATTTGTGGAAGAAAATGTCAATATGATGAGGGATAGAGATCCCTATGGTTATGATCTAGATGTAGACTCTCCTCCTATTTTTGATAAAGAACCTGTTGTGGTGCTAAGGGGTCCCAACTCCAGAGTGTCATCTCAAGCTCTTAATGTTGTTACACGAAGCCAAGGTCCCGTTGTCATTAGAGGACCCAATTCAAGTCAATTCAGTAAACCTAAGAAAGTGGCATCCAAGCTTTCTACCTTGAAACCAACTATTAATCCTAAATTGAGTTATAGTCTTGTTGATCAATTACAAAGAACCCCCTCTCAGATTTTGATCTTTGAGCTTTTAGAGTTGTCTCCAAGACATAAGCAAGTCCTTGAGGATGCTTTGCACATGGTAACCATCCCCAACAGCTTAGATGTCAATCAATTCTAGGACATGGTTAATCACATTGCTAGCCCTCATTACCTTACCTTTTCAAAGGATGATGATAAAGCCTTGAGCCACCCACATAATCTCGCCCTTCATATTGAAAAATTCATGTTGATAGATCAGGGTGCTAGGGTAAATATTTGTTCATTCAATTTGTTGAAAGAGTTAGGTTATTTTGAAGAAGTTATAGATACAAGGAAAATTATCACTATCAAAGCCTATGATGAGGCAGAAACAAGTTCCAAGGGGTTGGCCATCCTTCCTGTTCTAATTGGCCCTGTTCAAAAGGATATTTTATTTCAAATAGTTGATGTTGGACCCCTTGCATATAATATCTTACTTGGTAGACCATGGATTCATGATATGCAAGCAGTGGCATCTACCTACCATCAATGTGTTAAGTTCCCCTATAATGGCATAGAGATTTGTATACCTGGGGATAACACTTTATTTGTTAATTCAATTTCAGCAGGGGCTCATGTTCCCCTCAATAGAGAAGCAAAAGATTTTGATGCTACCTTAGCTAAATGCAAAGACAAGCTTAATTCTGTAGACCTTGGTATGGGGGGGTATCAACTCAATTCCCTCACAACATTACCAGTTTCACCTCAGTCTTATGGAAATCCTTCACAAGAAAATAAACCTTCCTCTTCAGCTATGACTTTATTTGGCACATTTGTAGAGTCCTTAGTGCCTATTCAAGATGAGAAAGAGGAGACATTTGTTAGAGACAAGATCTATAGAGAAGAAAAATATATGTACAATGAGAACTTATCTCCCTCTCCTAGGCTTACGGAAGAGGGTATACTTTTTTCAGATAGATGGGATATCCTAGATATGGCCCTCTTAATCACAATTTGGATGCTAGATCTGAACCTCTTGATCATACTCAATTTGGATGCAAGTCCAAGAAGCCGGTTGGCCTAGGATTTGAGAATTACAACAAGCACACTAACCCTTTCTTTGATGAGTCAGATAGTGAAGATGAGCCTGAGTATGTACCTAACTTGACAAATCAAAAATATATGTGTGAAGATTGGGTCCCTTCCACTAATCTCCTTTGGCAAGATTCAGATATTTCAGTCACCTGTGCATCAGTTACAACTTTAGAACAAGAATCAGATATAGAAGATCCTTTGAGAGAGTGTCAACAAAAGAATCTTGTTTGTTTAATGGAAAGAGAAAGTGCTACTTTTGATGAAACTGGACCTTCAACATCAAGATGTCGCAAACCTTCATGGTGTAAGCATCCTAGTTGCAGTTTAGATACAAGTTCACATGAGTATGAATGGGACTCCTTTTATGAGTCCTCTACAGTTGATAGAGATGTTTATGTTATACACACTTATAGTTATCAACCTGAGGTAGCCAATGAGTCACGTGTAGGGTTAGAGGTTTTGAATCCACGTGTTTCCTTAGCGGATGATTCTTCACTTGTTAGCATGAATCCTAATTTGGGTAGCTTAGAGGGATACTTGACAGACTCTGACTCTTCAGTCACCAGTGATAATATCATTCACATTTATAACCTTGAACCAGTTGTTGACTTACCTCTTGTTCATCCTGATCTCATTGATTGGTCCCAACGCTATCAAGAACCTGAGCTTTTAATATTCCAAAATTATTATGAGATAGCCTGTTACCTAAATTCCATTGAATCTATAGTCTCTTCCCCTGGTGAACCAGCTACCAGCATGATAGAGCCAGACATCAAGTACCTTAGTCACAAAATAAAAAGAAAAGAAAATCAAAAGAATACGAGTTTTGATGGTGAAAACCACTGTGTGGCGGTGTCAAAACCAAAAAAATTCAAAATAAATGATGTATCCAAGGGTAAAAACCTCTCTGAGGCACCTAAGGATGAGGTACTTGATTTTCTCCCTAGCTAATTTCAAGATTGATCTTCAGTGCTTATTGAGCCAACACAAGTAGTCAATTTGGGTACAGATGAGGCTCCATAGATAGTACACTTGGCTGAGTCCTTGTCACCTCAAGAAAAATAATCTTACATTAAGTTCTTATAGAAAAAGAAGATCAATTTTGCATGGACTTATTCCAATATGCCAGGGTTGGACATTAATCTTATCATGCATCACTTGTCTATAGCTCCAGGTGTCAAACCAGTTAAGAAAAAATTAAGAAAGATGCATCCTCACATAGCTCTCCTAGTCAAAGCAGAATTAGAGAAACTCCTTGGTGCACAATTCATAAGAGCTATTGCCTATGCTTAATGGATATCAAACATTGTACCAGTTTCCAAACATGATAAATCCATTTGAGTTTGCACAGATTTTAGAGATCTAAATAGATCATGCCCAAAGGATGACTTTCCACTTCCTAATATAGACATGATAGTGGATATGACTGCGGGTTATGAGATTTATTCCTTGATGGATGGTTTTTCCGAATATAATCATATTAAGATAGCTCTTGAAGATAAAGAAAAGACTACATTCACTTGTGCATGGGGTATTATTGTTGGAACGTTATGCCTTTTGGATTAAAAAATTCAAGAGCCACCTATCAACGAGCTATGACAACTATTTTTCATGACATGATGCATAAAAACATGGAAGATTATGTGGATGACACCTTGGCCAAGTCTAAACAAAGAGACACACACTTAGACGATTTGGAAGTCATTCTAGATCGCATGGAACAATTTCAACTAAGGTTAAATCCTAAAAAGTGTGCATTTGGGGTCACCTCTGGAAAACTACTTGGATTCATCATTTCAGCAAAAGGAATAGAGGTGGACCCTGAAAAGTCCAAGCAATCATAGATATGCCACCTCCTAAAAACATTAGTTAAATGAGGAGTCTTCAAGGACGTCTTCAATCTATAACCTGAGATTTATTTCACAATTGGCAAATAGAGCTCAACTCTTCAACAAGAACTTACACAAGGGAGTCAAATGTGTTTGGAATGAGGATTGTCAAAAGAGCATAGATCAAATCAAGAAGTACTTGGAAAATCCTCCTATTTTAATGCCTCCTATCCCAGGGAAACCACTTATTCTATACATTTCAACAACATAATCTTCCTTGGGGGCATTACTAGCTAAACTTGATGAAAATGGGAAAGAAAGAGCAATATACTACATTACCGTACTCTTGTTTCATATGAGGTTAACTACACCAGCATTGAGAAATCTTGCCTTGTTGTTGTGTTTGCTTCCCAAAAGTTGCGACATTACATGCTTGTGCACACTATACACCTCATAGAAAAAATAGATCCACTCAAGTATTTGCTAAGTAAGGCTGCTTTCATGGGTAGACTTGCTAAATGGATGATGATACTTTCAGAGTTTGACATAGAGTACATTGAGCATAAAATAATCAAAGGACTAGCTATAGCAGATCAATTGGCTGATTTCCCAATACAAGATAATGCACCTATTCAAGTTGACTTCCTAGATGAGCACCTCATGTATATGACTGAAAGAACATGGAAGATGTTCTTTGATGTATCCTTTATGCAAAATGGTTCAGGAGCTGGTGTTTTGTTTGTTTCTCCTCATGGGTACACAATTCCTAAATCTTACAAATTATTATTCTCATGTACAAACAACATTGTTGAGTATAAAGCTTTAACAAATGGACTTAAGATGGTCATAGAATGGAGAATCACAGAGTTACACATCTATGCAGATTCATAGCTAATAATCAACCAAGTTAATGATGAATATCAAACAAAACATGAGAAAATGGTACCTTACAAGAAAATGGTTGATTCCTTGAAATGCTACTTCACATTTGTCACATTTCAGCAAATCCCTAGAGCAGAGAACAAAGCAGTTGATGCTATGGCTACACTTGCTTCACTCCTTCAATTAGAGCAACATGAATCCAGATTCAAATTTCTGGTAGAAGAGCTACGTTACCCTATCTTTGATTCCCAAGAAAGCCATGTCATTTGTACCCTTGTTGGTTGTGAGTCATCCCGTTATGGTGCCATTTACTCAAAGCTTCATGATGGCATTATACCTGAAACCTTTAACTGATCTAGATGCAGAAACCTTACCCAAAATGCCTCTCACTATTCTCTTATCATTGGTGATTTGTATAGGGGGGTCTAGATGGAAAAATTCTTAGATGCTTAGAAAAGGAAGAATCTGACCAAGCGTTAGTTGACATCCATGAGGGCATCTATGGGGGACATTCCAATGGTCTTTCCATGGCCCGAAGGTTGCTTAGGGTAGGGTACTATTGGCCTACGATGTATATTGATGTAGTAGCTTTTGCAAAGTCATGTGAAAAGTGTCAAAAACATGGTAACCTAATACATGCTCTAGGCAGGGAGCTTATTCCTTCTATTTCTCATTGGCCATTTCAGTAATGGGCCTTTGATCTTGTTGGGCAGATTCATCCCAACTCATCAAGTGGACACAAGTTTATTATCACTGCTACTGATTACTTCACTAAATGGGTGGAAGTCATCCCACTTTTTGTTTCCTCGGGAAAGATAGTCTCTTTATTCATTCTGAACCATATCATCTATTGATATGGAGTGCCTTCTGAGATTATCACTGACAACAGAGTCCAGTTCAAAAATAAGGACTTTAAACAACTCTGCAAGAAACTCAAGATTAAACAACATTGGTCCTCCATTTACTTCCCGCGAGGAAATGGTCAAGCAGAGGCATCAAACAAAACCATTCTTAAAATCTTGCATAGAACAGTCTGTAAGAATGGTAGAGATTGGCACTTACAGATAAATTTGGCTTTGTGGGCCTATAGAATGAGTATTCATACTTCTACTGGGGCTACTCCTTTTTCCCTTGCTTATGGTGCTGAAGCAGTGTTACCTTTGGAGGTTGAGATTCCTTCACTTGGAGTTTCCCTCAAAGGTCTAGTTACAGATGAAGACTACCGCGCCATGAGACTTCAAGAGTTAGAACTTCTAGATGAAAAATGTCAAGCATCATTTGACCATATGAGGGTTTATCAAAAGCGCGTGTCCAAAACTTTCAACATAAAGGTTCACCCTAGAGAATTCCAAGTGGGAGATCTTGTCCTATGATAAAATCCTAAGAATCAACAACATAGAGATCAAAAGGGAAAATTTGAACCTAATTGGCTTGGACCTTATATCATTACAGCATCTTTTGGGACATCTGCTTATTTATTGTCTACAGATAAGAGAGAGCAGCTCCCTGAGCCTATCAATATCTTGTGTGATGAAAATGTGTCACACTTCTATGGGTCATTCCATCCAAGGTTGCTCAAGAATGAGGCCTCAAATATCGACTCATAGCTCTCTAGTCATGGAGTGCAAAGGTGTGTGATGAAGGCCCTCAG
>MU226453.1:3009073-3026237 GCA_018584345.1 Thuja plicata
AAACCTGGAAACAGGCGCCTTGGTAGCAAAAATTCAAAAAAAAATTTATAAAAAGTCCTAAAAAAAAAGAAGAAAAAAATGAAAAAATGAAAGAGAAAAAATTGTAATAATATCCAAGTGGTGAAAACATGGAAACGAGCACTACTTGAGGCCTTTGCACCCCTGTTTCTTAGCGTGTGTCCGCGACACTTAGCCTTTCTCCATCATGTCTTGTCCTTGTTGCCTTGGTCTGGAATTGGTCTTTGTCTTTGTCTAGGGGGCATAACTGTGTTAGCTTTGGTCTCTTGGATGCGTTAGTCTTTAGGACACCTCACGAACGGTGTTTTTCAACACCACCCCAACTGTATTTTTTAATACAACCGTTGATATTGAGTTTTTTTCAACAATTATCAGTTTGGTCTTACCCCATTTTGTCATGTGGTCTTACCTGCTTGCAAGCATTCAATCCTTATCCTCGGAACTTAGTATCAGTTAACACACTTAATTTTTTAAATGCAACACTTAATGCTTGAGCTATGTCATGATCTTTTCTTGGTGTGCTGACTTTTATTGATTTTCGTTGAGTGTCCTTGTCTCATAAGTCTCTCCGTGATGCATAGCTAGAGGAATTGGGGCATGGGACATGTTTTTATTTTCTTCCTACTTTATGATTCACTATTTTTACACAACCGTTCTGCTGGTCATCCTGGCATCTATTCCTTGATGTGAACGTGGTTTTGCTATATTAAATTGGTTAAGCTAACATCACAATCATCTTGACCTTTATGTCTTTGATGCTTATGTTAGAATCTTTCCACATTCCAATCCAATATAAATCACATTCATATCTTCATAGTTGCGCTTGTGACTAGTGATGATTGTGTGATTTTTTGATGTCCATTAATAATGGCCCAATGATGAAAATAAGTTCCTTAACATTTTGTATTGAATGATGAACACAAAGTCCTATGTTACAGTTGCTCTATTGCAAGTACACCTTTACATTTTCATGTAGCTTGCATTGCTAGATCTCATGTTAGTTTGCATTTTTAAGTTGTATTATGAGTTTGAGAGGGTTTCCTTCATCTTTCTTGTGGACTTTTAATCAACTATGACCACGTTCTGATCTTCATTTCCTTATCTTCTTTCGTGATCTCAACCGAAATTTTCTATCTTAAACAGTTGATTAATTTTGGGGCATTCTCTTTCTTAAGGCAAATTCTCTTTCTTCTCTCCATTTCTTTCCACCTCTTCCAAACTTCTACCTTCAATTAGATTTCACCCCACTTCTTTTCTTCTAATTCAACCTTGGGGTATAATATTTCATGCTGGATGATCTAACTCAAGGTTCTTTGATTCTTATATCTTTCATCTTACATCAAGAACCTTATCTTTAGTTTGATTTGATCAAATTTATCAATTTGTTGTTTCTCCTCTGTCTCATTTCTATTTCGATCACGAGGGGGCAGTACCTATCAAAATTCAATCCTTTATTCAGCTTTATCAATCCTATCATTTGTTCTGCTTGGGGCAACCTTGCTTGAGATTCTTATCTCAGACATGTCAATTACTTATTTGCAATGGTGTTGACCTTGTTTTTTTTACAATCAGCTTATCTTTATTCTGATGTCAATTACTTATTTACAACGGTGTTGATTTCTGTGTTGTTTTGTGATCCCAAATTGATCTCACACTTCAACTGCATTCTTTGACTACATGTGTTCCCAGAATGATCACACATTAGTCAAAGAGGGGAAAATGTATGCACCCTAAAATGTTCGCCTGGACTATGGGCCCCTATTTATCAATTTATCAAATTCCTGAATCAATGTTTTACAATATTTTCAATTCAAATCAATTTCCTTGACCAAATCGTAATTAATTCAATTATTTCAATATTTCCTAAGGTTTGATCATTTTTATTTAATTAAAAGATTTAATCTTCCTTTTAATTAAATAAAATTCATCTTATTTAATTAAAAGATTTAATCTTCCTTTTAATTAAATAAAATTCATCTTATTTAATTAAATTAAATTCCTCCCATTTAATTAAATAAAATTCTTCTAATTTATTTAATTTAAAGAAAACCCCTCTTTTAATTAAATAAATAAAAATCCCCACTTCACGCACTTTATTTGATGAAAAAGGAAATAAATTAAATAAAAATCCCTTTTTCTTCATATCTTTCTAAGTGGTGGGCTTTTTGCCTCTTAATCATAGCCTTTGAGTTTTGCCTCTTAATCTCAACCGTTCACTTTCCTATAAAAGGAATTCTCCCATTCTCATTTTTATATAGAATTTTTAGGTATTGTTATGCTGCAGGTTTGGAGAGCAATTTTGGGGGAGAAATTGAGCACTCAAGCTTGGATATTGCAACTTCTCTCTTCTTGTCTTTTTCTTCTTGAATCCATGGCTATTCATGTAGATTAAATTCATATTTTCTTCCATAGATTAAGCTTGCATGTTTCCTTTTATAGATTAATCATGCATTGTTATCATATAGATTAATTTCCTTTTATGCATTGCAATCATATAGAATAGTTGTCATTTTCATGCATTGAATCTCTCATTTCATGGTGTACTTGCATAGGCACAACTAGGTCAATCTGAGGGCCTTCATCACACACCTTTGCACTCCATGACTAGGGAGCTATGAGTCGATATTTGAGGCCCCATTCTTGAGCAACCTTGAATGGAATGACCCATAGAAGTGTGACACATTTTAAGCACACAATTATACATTTGGATCCCTTATGGAAACACAAATCCATAATGCCTGATCCCCGCATTTGCATCTTTTGATCCCCTAAGGACATGCAAATCCTTATGCCTAGATCATTTTTTTTGGATTCCCCTTTGGAGACACAAATCCTAAGGATTAATCCTTGATGGGTTGAATAGTGATGCAGGAGCATCTTGGGATCTTAGCAATCTTGCATCAAAGAAAAATATATGTTTTCCTGGTTGATCAATCTAGTGTTTCTGTTAGCGGTTGATATGTGGTTGTTCTTTTGTGTTGTGGTCTCCACAGTGTGTTCATGGAATCATGATGGACCTTATCCTATGATAGCACATCATTTGGATTCATCATGCATGAGATTTTGTGGATTCTTTCCTTGACTGTCCCGTTCTTTGTTTTACCGGTCAGTCATTGTGTTTTCTGATCATTTTCCAATGGGAATTTCTGTATACGATCGTGCCAGTTTATTGTTATGTTTGAGGCTGAATTTATTGTTTGATCACACCTCTTATTTATTTTATTGGAGGTTGTTCCAGATGACTTGGGTCCCGACTTATTTGTTGTAACATGTTTTCTCTATTATTGGGAAATGTGATATTTTATGGGCCGACATGGTGTTGCGATTGCTTTATAAGCTTATGGACTTGTTTCTAAGGGGCATGTGATTTTCGTTAGATTATTTGGCATTAGTTTATCTAGGCTTTGTAAATGTTTTTTTTATCATAATCAGGCATGTATGCTTGGCACGTGAGACTACATGTTGTAGATATGTTGTAAATCATTTTCTGATAATAATGGAAGGCTAATCTCTCATTTCTATCCATCTTAGATTTTATTTTCATTGTGTTTTATTGGCTGCAAGGATCAGACTAATCTCATTAAGGTTTCTCCATCCTTGACTGCATCAACTAGTGTGACACACAAACCCGTTAGACTATCAATGCCATCTTTTGCAACATGCCTTTTTGTGGGAGTCACAGTAAGACAAGTATTCTTACAAGGCCGAGGCAATCACACTCCATTTTTCCTTTGTTTGGCAATGCCTCTCTTATCTTAGTTTTGTATTTGATGAGGACTCAAGTCACTTGGGTGCTTGACGTTTCCCTACCTCCTTAGCTTTTATGAGATCATCTTATGCACTTGATCTACTTTACCATGAGTACGAGTTTAGTTCATAATCTCGCTAAATTAGGGGCTAAATGTACTATCTTAAAATTTAGAACCCATTAATTTTGAAGATCAAAGACATTTTAGGTCCCATTTTAGTGATCTCCTAGAACATGGATGCATTTATTCTTGATTTTCCAGTTTCTCCTCGATTTTTGTCTATTTTGTACCATTTATTTTGCACTCCTAAGACCCTAAGACTTTTTCTGTGGATTGTGCCTCCTAGGGTACATGCCAAAGTCAAGGTATACCTTGGGTAAAACTCTAATTTGACCTGTACCTAAGGGTATAGATCAAGGTCAACCTATACCTAAGGAATTGGCTTCATGGGAACTCAGGCCCATTTCAAGATTTTTCATGTTTTCCCGCCTAGTGCAGACAACCCTTTTTGTTTTGATGCCCAAAATTAGTATAAAAGGAGGCCTAATCACTTCATTTGGGAATCAAGTTCTTGAACCTTTACAAGCAAGATGCATTACATGTTCAAGCCATAAATTTCAAGATATCAAGTTCAAGGTGCATTCAAGGAGTTCAAGTAAAGGAAGGATTCATTGGAGGCATTCATTACATTCAATAAAACATGCATTTGATTCCATAGATCTAACTTCTTTCTTCATTGGACATAGTGGAATTGGCCATAAAGGGAGGAGATCTAAATTCATCAACATTGCACAAGTATTCAACCATTCAAGCATACTTACATCCATGACCTATGATTTGATACTTGAAGATCTGTTGCATTTTTTAAGACATCCAACATCATACAAGAATACACACATCTTTGTGGGTAGCAAATTTGAATCCATCCATGAAGGTTTGACAAGCAAGGTGAATATTTACAGTTGTCTTGATTTTACATGATTTAATTTCAAGGTTAATTCCTAAATGGGGGCTTGACCAAGGTAAGCTCCTTCCCCCCAAAAAATTCCACTTTCTTGTGTATAGGAACATATTTGCAAATTTTCAAGTTTTCAGGATCAGACTCGACTAATTTAGGTTTATAATTTTTGTCGGATATTTAGATCTCACATTTTTGGATAGTGTAGGTATAGGTGGACCT
This sequence comes from Thuja plicata, assembly GCA_018584345.1. Lineage (NCBI taxonomy): Eukaryota > Viridiplantae > Streptophyta > Pinopsida > Cupressales > Cupressaceae > Thuja > Thuja plicata. Next base: position 3,014,021 of record MU226453.1, read on the forward strand.
CAAACTATGTCCAAGTGTAACCTATACCCTCCAGGTCAAACTGTTCTTGGTACCTTCAAACTTTCACAGTCAGTAGATTTCAGCTTTCAGGTTCCGGATCTAATGTTGTTTTAGTTTCTGTTGCAGTCTGCTACTCTATTTTTAGATATGATCTTGTGACCTCTATTAGCCCTCAAGGTGAGTCCAATTTCCCCTTTTTCATTTCATAACACTTACTTTGAGATGTCATATTAGGTCTTTACATGTTCTTCTACTTTACTTGCATTGCATTTAATCAATCAACTAGCCTTAGGTCACTTAGCCAAACACAAACAAACTCAAATGGCAATTAATAAATATTAATAAACATACAATAAAGTACAACAAAATAAAAAGGATCTTTTATATATTCACCCTTGAAAGGACTTGAAATTTGCATTAGTGCCCCTATATTCATTTGGGTTGTGCTAATCTAATTTGGGTTCTCTTGAAGGTTATATTTGGAGATCCCTCTTTCTCTTTCCCTAATGTGCATAAAAAAAGACTAGGAGGTTTAACATATAATACACACACAACCCCCACCTCTATTTTTTTATGTTATATAGGTAACACTAATTAGTGATTAATCTTGCATTATTGATATAGGATTCTCTACCACCTAACTCCTCCCAAGGAGTGGTTTCTTTCTTACAAAGAAAATTCATGGTTGAGAGGATTTCCTTGGTGACAATAGTATAAAGAGGATTACATTGGTAAGGGAAACCTGGTAAAGATATGTTTTATTGATGGATGGCTTAAAACTCTTGATAAAATTTTATATACATCATGACCTGTGAGAAACATACTTTCTATATCCAAATTGATTGATTTTGAACTTCTTGGGACGTTGTATAAGTTTAATTGTAGGTTTGTAAGAGGGAGTATGGTGATAGATAAAGGATCTCAAATAGGGGATCTATTTAGGTTAAATGCCTCTACTTTTAGTAAATCTTCCAATATAACTAGCACTGGAAATGCATGAATGTTGGGGCATCATAGGTTGGGTCACATTGGTGAAAAAGGTCTAAAGAACATTCTACTAAAAAATTGGTCGACAACCTTTCTAATTATTTTATTATTAAAATTTAATTCTGTGAGCATTGTGTGCTTGGTAAATAAAAAATATCATCGTGTCCTAGAGGATTTTATAATGTAAAGAGACCATTAAAAATTATTCCTTTAGATGTGTATGGTCTAGTGGATGTTGATTCTTTAGATAATTGTCAATACTATGCTTAATTCATTGATGATGCCTTGAGATACACTTTAGTTTATTTTATTCATTTCAAATATGAAGTGTTTACTAAAGTGTTTAAGGAATTTAAGGCCTTAGATGAGAAATAATAAACTTATAAGATAAAAGTGTTGATATCTGATATTCAGGATTTGTTCTAGAGAATTTCATGAATTTTGTAAGCATGAAAGTATTGTTCTACAAATTACTACTCCTTATACTCCCCAATAAAATAGGGTAGTAAAGAGAATAAACTCAAATTTAATGGAAAGAGCTAAGAAGATGTTACATGGTGCTAAAATTTATAGATTATTTTGAGCAATTTATATTAGTGCTACATGTTTTTGATTAAGTAAAATAGGTTTTGAAGGGTGTCTGAAACCCAAAACAAAGCGAAAGATCATAAATAGTGGCCAGACTTAAAGGACAGAGCCAAACAAATGAAATAGGCCACTACAGGGCCGCAGAACTAGGTTTTGAAGGGGCCCCTGAACCCTGTACACTCAGATTTTGAGGGGGATCTGAAGCCCCACTTAAACAATCAACTTCTCAAATAAAAAATAAACTTGAAACCCAGCAGCACAGACACACCATCCAAACAGAAGCCAGGATAAGACAACCATGCTGTCCAGAATAGGAGGGCTAGAACTTAATCCAAAACTGGGGAAGAAATTGGCTCCCCACACCTAGACCGATAGCCACTAAAAGGATATCTAGAATAGAAGATATACTTTTAAATATCTCTAGAAAAAACACCAAGGGTTTTGACTTGGTTCCCAAAACCACAAGAATCCCTCTAGAGGCGAACCCCAAAGAGGTAAAAAAGTGAGAAAAAGAAGAAAGATAATCCTTAAAAACCTCTGATCTTCCCACAAAAGAAACTATCCTTCTGCCAGTCTAGACATCACCAAGAGAAACCCACTCCACATCAATAGGAGTGTCACCAACCTCAATAGGGTAAATGGATATCTCAAAAATAGAAAGGATAGTCCAACTTCCACAAAACCCCCGATTCAGGTAGCCATGATAAATGGGAAGCCCCAACCAGCAACCATCCATCTTTCCGTACGGCTAGTCTTTGCCTCAATAGAAGCAACCACTGCCTCAATAGGTAAGGAAGAAGAGAGGGACAGAAGAAATTCATGACAGACCTTAACCAAAGTCGCATGAAAACTATCCACCTCCATAGGAGTCCACAGGGGAAAGGGAGAAAAGAAAGCATCGAAAGCCCCATAAACACGGGATTTAAACTGCTTGGGGAAGCTCCCCACCAGCATACTCTGTTCCACAAGGTAAATAAAATAACATTCAAGCAACACCGTAAAATAAGGCTAAGAGGCCTTAGTAGGGAAGTCCCAAACCAAAGAGGAATGTCCCAAGAGCCTACTCCTCCAAACCACCCAACAAAGCTCCTTCGCCAAGCAAAATGGGTCAAGGGATGAATCCTGACCAGAAGACCACAGAGCCACCCAAAGGTGGGAAAATATAGATGGGAGTAGAAAGACTCCCCAGAAACACCATGGAGGGAAAAACCCACCACCACATCAACCTTGCCAGCCGCCCTGACAAGGAACTCTTCCTCCAAAAGCTAATTTTCTAAAAATAGAAACCGAGAGCAGTCCGTGCCGAAGAGGCGGAACCCCAAGTACCCTGCACTAAAAGTCTGTTGCACAACCCACCAGGGATCCCCATCCCCATTGGCATCGCCATCATCCTCTACCGCCACTATGATGCATCCATTGCTCCCTTCACTGCTTGAAACCCTAGCTTCTCCTCTATTCCTGCTCAAATCCATTACACAATACTAGTACTACATGTTATAATGTCTTTTATGTGGGTATTAATGTCACCAACTTTTACTATGGTATTCATAAATGCAATGATGTTGATATCAATTTTGAATTAACTATTAGGAACAAATGTTGTGCTTTTATCAAGTTTTCAAAACTTGTAGGGTACCACAAAAGGGTTTGAAACATTGGACCTATTCTTTATATTTCATTATTCTTCTCATTCTTATATTTACCTTTGATAGTCTTTAAAACTTAACACTTTGCATCACATGTCATCTACCAACAATGTTGTAAGAATCTTGTTGAGGTCTGACGAGATTGTCAAAATATTTAATTATTTTGCCTTTAAAAAAATTTCCTTTCTTTCCTTTGCTCTTTCTTTCATTTATCTCTTATTCTCTTTCCTCCTTTTCCATCTAGTTTCTTTTAGTTTTGAGTCCCTTGTTGGGGCCCGACAAGGTTGTGGAAACCTTGTCAACACCTAATGTGAGTTTTGAAACTCAAATTCTTTATTGATCATTTGAAAACATCTTTTATTAATTTTATCTCTTAAACTTTATTTTCAAAGAGAAATTAAGACACTTTTTGGGGAAGCACAGAGTTGTGAGAACCTTGATAGCTCCAAGCAAGGTTGTGAAAAACTATCATTTGTTCACTAGTTGAAAAGATCTATATACTTAGAACTTTTTAAAAATATTTGAAGGAACAAAGACTTGTTGAGTTGGGGAAAATTTGTGAGAGCCCTCCTAGGCTCTAACTATGACTATGAAACCATTGATATAAGCCAACAAAAAGGACTAAAACTTTTAAACCAAAAAAAAATTCTTAGGTTTAATTAAATTAGATCCCAAATGGGCCATAAGAACCTCATTAGAGCCTAACAGTGGTTCTGAAACTAGGGGCAAAACCCAAATAAGCATATTATGACTAAGTGTTGAGATTTTCCTAGGGTGTTTAAGGAAAAATGACATTTACAAAAAACTATTTGATTAGATCAATTATTGCACAAATTGATGACTTTGAAAATAGGAGTTGAAAATGATAGCAACATATTCATCTTATGCTGGTGGATAGGGTTCATTTTTTATGTCTACCTAATATATAATAAGATGGACATAGAGAATGAAAGGTGCATATTTGATTTAGCTTAATTTATTATCTCTTAATGATTTATGTGTGATAAGTCTTGGAAAAATATTTGCTAATTACATTTGAGAAGGGTACTAAGGGGAACATGTCTAACAAATTAAATGCATGGAAAATTTGAAGATTTATGGAGTACTTTGTGATTGGTGTACTCATTATTGGTGATATGATTTTGGGCATTTAGTAGTCTTGATTATAATGGAAATGATAAAAGATAAACGAGTTTGATGCATGGAAGAGTTTGTAATTTAAGGTTTTAGAAAAAAATTAATTTTCTTTTTCTCATAGACACACATATGTTAAACATTTCTTGTGCTTTGAGGCTATCTTTGTTACACATAATGGGGCCTCCAAAGATTCACACAAGTCATCAAATAGATAAAGTGCAACATGATCAACTTGGAGGTTGGAGGCACTAGAGGACGAAGGAATTGTCACAACCTCAAGATAGCTTCTTGCTTTGCAATGGCGTTTTGCATGAAAAGAGTTTTTAGCTTTTCTTTGGATTTTTTTTTTATGCTGATAGTTTTTCTTGCTTTCCTTTGGAATCACTTTTTGATGTTGATAGTTTAAGGATAATACATATAATGTGGATTTTGATTATTGGAAATTTTTCAGACATGTAAGCAGTTTGGTATGGAGCTCAGTATATACTGTTGTCCAAAGAGTTCACAAGATTGTTATCAAGAATTATCACCGTTTTGAGGCTCAAAGACAACATGGGAATCCCTATGCATGTGGAGCTCAACATGGATTGTTGTTGATAATAATTTTATGGCTATGATTTGAGATTTAGGGAATAAGAGCTTGAGAGTTTACCTTAGAGATACACATTTATGAGGGTTGATGTTTAGCCCCACAAGACCTAGCTTGTTGAAGTCCCACCTAATTCAAAATTTGTTTTTATTTTTCCTTTTCTAGATTAGATTTATTTTTGCATTTGCATTTCAAATCACACTTTATGATCCATTTCTTAAAGAAAATATATTTTCAAAATTTTGTATTCATTTTTATGTAATCAACAAGTTTTGTAGTGTAAGCCTTAAAGAGCCCAGTCCCTAAGCAAGGTATTATTTTTTGAAATTTCAATGGTTCTTTTGTTGGGGGGGGGGGGATGTTAGCATAATCACCATATTACATTGCTAGGGTAGTTATCGGTTTAGTTAAACCAACTCTCCAGCTAACTCTTCCTATATCTATATTTAGTGTGATTGAATAAAATATTATTGATCATTATCAAACTATTTTTCTATCAATTTTTGAATTAATAAGAATTTAAATAAACTTTGGGTTATTATTTTTTATGTGCTATATATTTTTATATATGTTAAATTACAATTAGATTGTTCTCGTGTAGAATTTATTTCTCCATTGTGTGTTTAAATACTAAGCTTTAAGTGAAGATCCTTTGGTACTCTATATTTGGATATTCTCTTTATCTGTAAGAGTAATATCTAATAAAGATCTTCGTAATTTGTCAAGTGTATAATTTTTTATATTCTGATGTGTTGTATGAAACTTTGTTATTTGTAGTTTTTGGTATCCTTTATGTTAAGGTGTTTGTCTTTTTTGCTATATAATTATATATAACATATGAAAGAGTTTCCCCTCTCAAATATAGAAGAAGAATGTTAACTTGCTAGAAATCTATCCAAATGTTACAACCATCATCACTACACATTGAGTGAGTCAAGCTTAGTTGTAGCGAAACTTTGCATTGACAAATCTATTTGCAAATAAGCATGTCCAAAGTAACCTCCCTTATTTTTGGTTCTCACAAATGTGATAGAATATATTGCAACATCACTAAAATCAATTCTTCCATAATATAGGTCACTAAGAGGGCATCTTTTGACAATCGATAACTTATTTTTACCATGCATCAACATGTAGCACAAGTGCCAATTCAAAATCTCACTTGTCATTTTGATGGAACACGATTATTTAATTATATATCTTATAAAGAATGTCGAATAATTACAAATAAATAAATAAACTTAAGGAATTTGCAATGTTAAAATACCTAATTTTCCAACACCTTCTATGTCTTTTATGATGTCAAAACCTTGCGTTCAACAAGACTTGATCTCTAGTGAGCTCATTAGGAACCATTCAACCTCACCAACATACCAAGAAATCATTAGCATTCCACTTATCTTTTATGCAAAGTGATGTATTATATTCTATTTAATACAAAACATGCACTAACCATCATAAAATAATAAAAATATTGAAGAACACGAAAGAGTAATTTATAAGTATACAAATGTATAATTGGTTGGTGTGCAATTATCCATAGTGAGTAGAATGTATCCGTCTTTCATCTTGTCAAGAAAAAGATAGGATTATAATTACAAATGAAAAGGGACAGTTCATGGAAGGTTGCAGCCAAGATCCCATCTGAATTGCGACTCTTCATATGCCACAATTTCTCTGTGAGCTGATTCCCTATGCGATCAAATTCTGGAATCTGCTCCTAGTTAACTCAGCCAATTCAATATATAACCGGCAAGTTTATAATTCTAGAAATGATCATTTTATGCCTTCAAAAAATAAGAATCTGTAAAGAGAATTCCTACGCCCTAATGGGTTGGAGTTTCAATTTTTTTAAAGGCTTAATTTGCGGAGTTGCAGGGATATTATTATTATCGTGATTTACAATAGAGTTGGAGCCCGATGCCTTTACAAACTGGTTGTTATTTTCTGATGCAGCAGCCATGGCAGATGCAACACGCCTCTCTTCTTTCTTGTATCGGATGCCACATGCATTGCACAGAGACTGTTCATCAACCCACCAAAGAAAACAAGCATTAATCCGTAGAGAAAATATTACAACTTTGTTAAAGAAAATAATGTACAAAACCCCAAAGGTAAGTATAGATGTATGTTTATTTAACATGTTTTAATCTACTTAAGAATAGAAATGTTGATAGCTATGTGAACTGGTTGCATCTTAAAAAAAAAGTGTATTGTAAAATTTACCTTGGCACCCTTTGGACCGTTCCTCCACAAAGGTGTAGTAGTCGTATGACATGTAGAGCACATTTTTGCTGCATCAACTGAAGTAATATGTCTTCGCTGCTTCTGTTGTACCATTCTTATGGAGCTGCCATTATCATTATTTTTCAGGGGGTTACTGTTAGTTGTCTTATTGGGTCTTGCAGGCAGTAGCATTTCGGATCCCAAACCTGTTGCATGGTTTTTAAATGTCAGAATATCATTGAAATCCACAAAATTCGAACTGGAATGGGTTATAGGAAACCAAGTTGTGGGATTCGAAATGTTTGCAGCATTGAACGGTTGGGATCTATAAATATGGCTGTTCACTGACGATGACATATTGAATAATCCACTAAATGGAGCAACTATGTTGTATGAAGCTTCCAATTCAGAATTTGTAATCTGTTGTAAAAACAAGAAATCAAAATGATCAGACAAAACTTTTTAATGATTAGATTTTCTTAACAATCACTTTAATTTATTTAAAAAATTCAAAAAAAATTAGATGGGCTGTCACTACTCTGTCTGTTGAAAGGGATGCATGAGACTCCCCGCCATGCAATTCACCATCACTGCCATGCGCAGTTTTATTATTATTCGTTTTTGTATTTTAAGATGCAGCGATTCTTTAATTTTTTTTTTAAGAACATGATTTCTGAACATTTTATAAATGTTAAAAAGCATCCTCGCTGTTATTTTTATTTTAAAAATATCTATGATAGAAAAACTGTTATGACAAAATATGTATAACATTGTTGAAAGTTTTTAAATTCCAAGCATATGTGACGCCTGATATTTCTTATTTGTTAAAAGCATTTTGTACTTGAACCAAACATAATACGAATGTAATGAAATGGGTACCTTGTGTGAAAAAAGCTTAGACTTGACTATTTGCATGACGTTGAAGCTCGCTTGCATGGTCTTTTCCTTCAAAACGTCAATGGCGTGTTGTTCCTCTGGAGATGGCACAGCGTGGGGCAGCCCCAGAGACAGTGTGCAATCCACAGTCACACCACTGCGGCAACTAACCAAATTATTGTCCTTACAACTGCTGCTACTCTTCATTAGACACCTGATAAGGTCCATCTCTTTCAATTCCCCCACTGGATCAGTGCTACTAGGAACACTCTCTAATGAACTCCCACTGAACAAATCCAGTGATCTTCTTTTCCTCTTATGCCCAAACTCCATCTCCTCCTTTAATAGCCCACTAAACCACTTTGGCTCAAGCACGTCGAGAGCGCCTCGCGTTGACTGCAATGCACCGATTGCTTAAGCTCTTCCCATCTACAGCTCTAGTTTACGTTTCCAGTCCAACAGTACTCGATTTATCTTTGTAAAACCAACAAGTAACAGGAACAGAAACAGATCCCTGAAAAACGTTATAAAGATTTTAGGTAGAAAATTTAGATGTATATCGTAACTTGACAACCTGGTACATGCCCTTTTGAGATAAGTAGACGTTAGAAACGATCTCAAAAGGCAGCTTAAATTATGCCATACGTCAATATCCCCCACATGAAGGACACATACGCATAAAATATGTCTTTCTCCACATATAACAGGATGCATGCTGTGTATCCAAACTCACATCAATACTCCCACCTACTACAATGTATTTGGATAGCAATATCTGTCTGGCAGAAATAAAAGGCAAGCAGAAACAGATTTGGCTAATCTAAGATGGGATATTTAGTGGCCCAATCGATGGAAATCCCACCTAAAAATAGTTCTGTCGGCATGATTATTCAAATCTGAGGTGCGCAGTGTATCAGCCAAGTGTTTTTCGATTCTCATTGACTGCTTTGCATCTACAATATATATATTCATATTCTTATTCTCACTATGATTATTATTCTCTCCATCTTTCTATTTTTGATGAATGCTATGATTATGCGTCTCCTTCCGTTGCCAAACGCTGAGCAGATCTGTCAGATGAATCCAGCTATTTTCTTGCGTCGCCTCCGAATGTGACGGATGTATGAATTAAAACTTAAGAAGGGAACTCCGACAGTACCCGGAGGGATTTGATCTTCAAACCTCCCTTGGAGAGAATTTTGTTTGCCAGATCTTAGTGGGATTTCAGCATGGATCACGTCCCTTGTTCTATCTTCAACTTTCTCTACACTTATTCAATTCACATTCTATTTCATCAGATTTTACAATACATCATCGAATTTAAGTCCAAATACCCTGATTTAACAAAAAAAAATGTTAAACGATGGCAAGTAATTCATGATAATCCAACAAGCCTAGCATGCTTCTTTTCTCTCTCGCAGATAATTGGATGTTGTAGCTCTGGTGGCCAAAAACAAATATATTTTGACCGGTAGCCAATTATAGACTCAAACTTGTTGAACGGTTATGGGTGGAAAATAAAAGTGAACATCTTCGAACATCAACCCAAACAAAGTTTCGAATAATTAGCGGAAAATAAAGCACTTAGGCTAATTTCAATTATACAAACAATTACTTTGGATAAATGAGTAATTGTAAAAACGGAATATAAATGTGATATCTAATTTAATTTTAGAAAAAGAAAAATGATGTTAAAGATGTCACAAATTAATTCATTATAATGTTAGAATTTTAAGATCCATTAAAATAAGTATATTTGAATCTAAAAATCAATTTTGCATTGTTTTAGTTCAAATATGTAGTTATTGACCTAGTAAATTAGTGTACAAAATTAAACCTATAGTAGTGAGAACAAATTAATAGAAATTTGAGCATTTTAATTTTTTATTTTTTTATTCTTCTAATGTTTGAATCTTGGTAAAGACTAGTAGTGTATAGAATTCTTTGAAGAGTCTACTCAATTCCAAGAATTGCTCTCCTCAAACAAATACATAGAATGATTAATCAAACATCTTCAAAAACTGACAGACTGTTGCAAATGTTGTCATTGATGTCAAAGCCATGTCAAGAAGGGTTTTGTTGTCTAAACATATTATCATTGATGTGGATGAGATTTTTAGAAGATTGTCATTGATTTTAAAGGTGTATTGGAGATTGTTGGTAAGCTTATTGTGATTAGTTATCAAAGGATGTTTCTCTTAAAGAACGGTCTATCTACATGAATGGAATGTCTCTCTTAATAAGGTCATGCAATGACATAGTGAGAAGACAATGGGAAATAAAATAAGTGTTTTTTTAGCAAAGAAATTTATTAAGTCTGAGAAGGTATAAAGTCAAATTGATTTGAAGATAAATAAAATTAATTTTAAAAGACAATCAACATTAAGAATTGCTAACAAAAGGCGATACCTTTTCAAAAGGTTACCTATATTCAAAGAGATGCCTCTTTAAATGAAGAGGCATTAGGATATGTAGATAGAAAAAGTGAGAGTGAAATGTGAAGAAGAAGATCAGTGAGTAGGAAGAAAAATATCATTCAAATTTGAAGAACAAACCCTTGAAGAGAAATAACAGAAAACATATGAAGGAAATATGAAGAATATTGTAGACCTAGATGAAAGAATATTGTGAATCTAGAAGAAAGACATATGTAGATTTGTAACTTGCATTTATGAAGAGCTTATGCAAATTTGTGAAGCATTTGTAGAAGAATTCTAAGGAAAATTCATGGCTATATTCAAGTGATTACCTCCTTTAAGAAGGATCACATCTCTTCATAAGAATATGGAGTATTAATGTACAATAACATAGAAGGTTTATGAGACTGTTTACAGGATAGCTAGAGGAAAAAATAAAAGAGACATCCATGTTGAGAAAGATGAAGATTTTCTTGAGATAGAAAAAGAGTTTATGTACAAAGTAAAAAGAGATTTTATGAAATTGTATATAAAAAGAGTTTGTCATCTATTGAAGAAGAAATGTTTTGTGAAGGATATTGCAATTATCCATCATCCATTGTAGTAGAAACATTCAAAATGTAGAAACTTGTGTTCAAGGTTAGTGTCTCTAAGATGAAGACATTGGAATCTCTTATAGAGTTGGTGCTTAGTTATGGGGATTGGTGTCTCTTGTATGTTGGTTCCTATAAACTCTTGGTAGGGGTTTGATATCGTTAGTAGGTTGGTGTCTACAAAGATTTGAGGGGATTGGTGTCTCTTGTGATTTGGAGCCTACACATTTATTGTAAGAGATTTAATGTGATTTTCTCCCATAAGGGTTTCCACATACATCTTGTGCTCTTCTTGTTAATTGCTTTTATTGTGCAATTGATAAGCTTATGGTATTAAGTTTGGAAAAGTAAAGATCATTGTTACATTGATTGACCCCCTACTATAATTGTGTGTTCATCAATTGGTATCAGGGCCAGTTTCTTCAACTTAGCTTAGTTGCTAAAGGTATATTTTGGAAGCACACTTGGGAAGGACAAAAGGAAATTTAAAGGAAAATGAATTGCTAAGAGGAACGTCGATCAAAAAGAATCAAATACAAGTGATAAGGTGATAAATGGGAAAAAAGGAAATAGAAATAAAATTTGGTATCTTCAAAATAGAAAAGCATCTTGCGGTAAAATAAAATAAGAGATGAACTTAGAAGAGGAGTCAAAGAATGAGAGCATGTTGATATAAATAGTGAAGATTGCTTGACTTTCCAATTGGATTAATAACTAGGTTATGTATGTGTTAATTTTGGCCTTGTTAATCAACCACACACTTCAACATAGTCCTTCTTCACCAGATACATACAAGACTGAATATGAGTTATTCATCCTGCCTGCCTACGTGATTCGACCTGTTGCCTTCTATCTAGACAGGGTTTTTGAAATTGCTCTCAGAACGAGAGTCTCACAACCATGGACCAATCTAAGAATGAAGGATTTATCATGATGAATGCAATATAATGCAAGATTATGCTAAGAAATGAAAGATGTGATAATCTAAACATGATTACTAAATGCCATTATTCTAGAAATTGAAATTATGTTATTTGCAAAATGAAATTAATCTATATGAGATTAGCAAGAAAATGAGACAATAATTCAGTATTCTAACAATGCATAAAAGTAAGTGGATCATCAGGGGCTTTGAATGAAGAATGAGAGTTCTTTTAT
>MU226453.1:3036119-3057840 GCA_018584345.1 Thuja plicata
TTCCTGCTTTAACTATTTTCTTTCTTTGATTTAATATTGTTTTATTTGAATTTAATTGTTTTATTTCTCTTTAAAGCACAATTAATTCAAAGTTTCCATTTCTGAATAGAGATAAGATTTTTGAGAGTATCTAATTAATTAAATAAATATGACCTCATAATTGTTTTTTCTCAATTATCTGAATAATTAAATTCAATTATTGAAATGAGGATATTTATTTAATTCATTTTTCATGTGTCTCAGCTAAAGAGGGTGAATTTAATTTAATTTAAGTGCTAGGACTTTATAATTAAATTAATTCAATCATAGGGTTTGTTTAGCCAATAGATATTTAGGAATTAAATATGAGGTATGATTAATACAGATTTAAGATTTTCTGCATTTGACACTCAGGTCGAGTAGAGTCAGTGAAAACTCAGAATTGCCTAGTATAATAGGACTTTGATGATTTAGAAGAGCGACAAATGCAACAAAATTGGTTAGGGTTGCAAGATGCCAATTTTGGGGTGTTACAGGTTACACAAGTCAACTTAGGGATTGGACATCCAAACTGAGTAGCTATTTTTCCCATTGTGAAGTCTCATTTACTTGTCAAAATAGGGTGTGTAAAGTTGAAATGGGTCTGCAATGTATATGCACTAAGTTCCTACCAAAGTCATGATAACCTATAACTTTTAAGGAAAGCAATGCTTGAAAGGTAAATACTGGAAAGACAAATGTTGGAATTGAACTTAACTCAAATGTTGAAGAGAATTCAAATGCTAAACTAAGCTTATCAAAATTGCTACAACAAATTAAGGATATGCAAACATGAACTACTCTGTCTTCCTTTGGTTGCAAGAACAGTCATAGAAAGTTGGTTCTTGTGGCTATATGAACTGACAAAATCCCAAACTTGCAAATGAAACTGAAAGAAACTACTGCTATAACTACAAGGAGCTCACATCTCCTGACAAATGCATGGGTGTTGTTGAATAAGTTGGGCCAAAAATATCCAACCCTTAGAATTTTATGGGCAGTTGTCTTGGCAGAAAAATGACCTCCACATACCCCAGCATGCATTTCATTTAACAGATCTTCTCAGATGGCTTTGATCTAAACATAGTAATAATACACCATTTCTATCTTTCCAATATAAATCTCCTTGTACTAAGGTGTATCTCTGAGCCTGCAATCTGAGACTTCTCTTTTGGTTATCTGTCATAGCATTAGGACACTTGGCATTCTTTAAGAAATATACAATATCAGCATAAAATAGTTGTTTCTCTATACTTGTGATTGTTTGATCATGTATCTTCATATTATTTACTTGTACCAGATCCAAGTTCTCCTCTGTCATAATTTTTGCCAAACCTTGACCTCTCACCAATTTTGTAATGTGGATTTCTAAATTGAATTCCTGAATTCGGTTAATCCACTTACATCTCTTACCAGTTACTTCTGATTGGGTAAGAATGTCTTTCACTGCTGCATGAGGCACATATGCAAGTACCTTAGTACAAACTAAGTAAGGTCTAAAAGATTTTACAGCTTTTACCGACGCATATGCTTTCTTTTCCATCATTTTGTAGTTTAGTTCTGCAGCTTGAAGGGATTTGTTAAAAAAGGCTATTGGATGTTCAAACCCTTCTTCATCCTTTTGTAATAGAGCAACAACTATAGTGTGAAAAGATGCAAATGAAAATAAAGGAAAGGGCTTACTATAATTTGGAGATTTCAAAATAGGTGCCTCTTGTACTGCTTTCTTTATTCTCTCAAATGCTACTTAAGCTTCCTCATTCCATTGAAATTTTGCATCTTTCTTTAGCAACTTGATAATTGGTTTGACAATTTCTGCAAAATTAGCTATGAATCTTCTGACAAAATTTCTCTTTCCTAAGAAAGATTTTATATTTTTTGGAGTAGTGACCTTTTGAATAGCCTCTATTCTCTCAGGGTCTATCCTAACTCCATCATTGGACACTATATGCCCCAATAACTTTCCTTCTATGACTGCAAAATGACATTTTCTAGGATTCAATGAAACACCATACTCTAAAGCCTTATTAAAAAAATTCTCTAAATGTTCACAGTGATCCCCTAATTTTTTAGAATATGCAGTCAAATCATCTTGATAAATAACCATGAACAGATCAATAAATTCTTTAAATGCCACATCCATGTCTCTCTGAAAAGTTGCTCCTGCATTTATTAATCGAAAGGGCATTCTGACATAGACATAGGTTCTCCATGGAGTAGTAAAAGCATACTTGAATTGCTCTGATTCTTTCACAAGTATCTGGTTGTAGCCTAAGAATCCATCCATCATTGATAACAACTCACAGCCAGTTACCTTATGCAACATTGCTTCCATGTTTGGTAGAGAATAGTTATCCTTTAGGGAAGTAATATTCAAGTTTTTGAAATCTACACACAGTCTTATATCACCATTCTTCTTTCTTACTGGTACTGGGTTTGAGACCCAAGTTGAATGTTTGATAGGCTGAATAATTCTAGCATCTTTTAACTTCATCAACTCCTATTGCATCTTAGGGGCCAACATAGGATTAATAGGTCTCTGCTTTTGTCTGAATGGTTTCATAAATGTTTTGAGTGGGATTTCATGTTGGAAAAGATCCTCTCTATAAGCTTTAAGATCTTCATATGACCAAGAAAAAACATGCTTATGTTTCCTTAGTAATCTTATCAAGTTGGTTCTAACATGAGATTCCAATCCTTTTCCAATATAAACTATTTGAGGAGTGGTCTGTGACCCCAAATTTATCTCCTCTAAATCCTCAATTTTGGCATTGCTTATTCCTGATGTATGTTCATTCTGATTAATAAATAATGCCTCTAGTTCTACCAATCCCTTAGGAATCTGGTTAGAACTAAGTTGGACAACCTCATCCCCTAGTATACAATCCTTACCATCAATGACCTCAAGCAAATTATTGCAATCTATGCACTGGTCTTCATAATGATCAAGGCACCAAAGAAATCTAAGGATATATTGGTCATCCTCAAACACTTGCTAGTTGTAAATGTTGTCTGGGACAACCGGTTTTCTTTTAAATTCAACAATTGATACCCCATTTAAGGTCATATCATCATTTTTCAAAGCCACATTAGCTAAGAAATCTGCCATAATATTTGTAGACCTTTCTATCCAATTTATATTAAAGGCATCAAAAAATTATACTTGGTCCCAAATAACATGTCTATACATTTTTAATCTGCCATTCTTTACATCATATTTGGACCTTACTTGGGCTGCTACTAACTATGAGTCACCATAAACTTTTAAACATTTTATACCATGTTTAGTATCAATTTATAGCTCTAGAAACAAGGCTTCATATTCTGTTGTATTATTTGTACACTAAAAAGATAGCAGAAAAGAATATTTGAATGTGGTACCTGATGGAGATATAAGTAGGACTCCAGCTCTTGATCCTTCTTTTGAACATGCCCCATCAAAATACATTTGCCACACACCATCACACTGTATAGATAACTCCTTCACCAAAAGATCAACATTTTCACACTGGTGATCTCTCCTTTTGATTCTGAAATTTACCATGTCAATATCAACACAGTAATTAATATTTGTATCCTCAAGAAGTTCTATCATATGAGGTGTTCTTCCCTCTCTAGACACTTTTACATTATTTCCAGCTATATTGAAAGTGGCATAAGATAAGTCACACTGAATACTGCCACCCATTGAAGCACTCCATTTTCTAGATAACAACATGCCATAATGTGGTGGTATGTCAACCACTAGTACACTCATGGTTAACACTATATCTGGGCACATGGCTAATTTGTAAGGCAGGGCTTCAATAGTTCCAACAACAGGGATTTATCTTGAGTCCATTGCTTGACACCTCCCATGAGGAGTATCTACTTGTACACCCATGGATCTCATAATTTATGCAGGCATTACTGTATTTGATGCTCCTGAGTCTATCATACAGTTTTTTAGCATCTTTCCATTTATAACCAATGTTTTAAGAAAAAAAGGGTCAACAACCCCTGTAGAAGTGTTCGTGTTTAAATAAATCTAAGGGATCTCAAAAATCATCCCCTCAGGCTCTTTTCCCTTGTTGTTGAGCCTTTTTTCAATATGCTCTATTTTCTGAGGTTTCATGTGATACATTATTTAAGACTAACAGAACTTTATCTTTGTGTTCTTTTATTCTCATCATCTCAAGGAATGGGACTTTTACAGTCATCTAAGATAAACATTGTCCCATATCTATTGGAGTATATTTTACATCAGAGGTTTTAGATTTTTCTACAGTGATATTATTCTCTTCTACTTGAATATTCATAGTAGGTTCTTCCCTCCTAGATTTCTTATTTTCCGCTTTAGGGGAAGAAGAACATGCTTCTGGCTCTTTAGCCTTTTCTACATGTACATCTTTTTGTTCATTGGCTTTATTCGCTATTTTGACCTTAGGTCTATTTACATTTTCCCCAGGTCCATCCTTTTTAGGTACATATTTGACATCTGCTTTATTTTCTTTTACAAAGATGCCTGATTGTTGACTACCAACATTACCCACCACTATGTTTCTTAGGTGATAGTTGTTTCTTTCTTTGCTCACTAAGTCAGCAGTGATTCTAGCTTTTTCCTCATCAGAGGCTTTTCTCACTACCGAGAGTTCTTAACTATTTTGGGCATAACACCTTATGTGATCATCCCTTTCACCTTCTTCACTATCTGACAAGACTTGCTGCTGATGAACTTCTATTCTTCCTTGCGAGCCATATATTTCATGATTTTCAATTTCTTCATCCGAATCCATATCATGACAAGAATATGCATTATTCATACTATAATCACATGAAATATCTTGATCCGTTTCTTTCCCTTCATTTGATTTTAAATCTAAGGAAACAATACAAAAGTCAGGATTGTGTGGTGCCTCACGGGCTTCACACCAGAATTCATCATTGCACATGTGAATAGCATTTTTATGTAAAGGATTGAAAGAGTCCTATTCTCAATTTTCTCTTTTCTTGGTGGAGCAATAGGCTTACCATCCTTAAATTGGGTACCATAGGGGTAGTTTTGCATCCTATTTTGTGGATTATAATTACTATTGTAGGAAGGTTTGCTATTATGTGGAGCATTATACTCTCTGTATTCAGGTTCCTTTTGACTACTCCTACTGAAACGTGGATCCTCTCTTTTACCCAATTTTCCTGATATCCTTCTATTTGTTTCTATATTTACAGCTATTTTATAGGCTTTTGCTAAAGTTCTAGGATTTTTATCTCTCAGTTCGTAGCCCATTTTTGAATCAAAAGCATTAAGATAGGTAGCAAGACATACCTTTTGATCCAACTTCATTTTCTGAAACATCTTATGCATAGCTCACTGGAATCTTGTATTGAACTCAGTAACTTCGTCATTTGAGTTCTTCCTTATATTGTTAAATTCATTTAGCAAAAATCCTTCATTAGTCTTGTCACCATATTGATCCTTGAATAGATCAATCAGTTCATCCATTGTTCCTACAGAACCATGAGATAAACTCCTAAACCATTCCCTAGCATCTTCTACTAGAGATTGTACAAATAATTTCATAAGAACATCTTCAAGATTGATATTTAAATCATCTATTACATCAAAGAATTTTTTCTCTCATATCTTCTTGTATTGCATTAGGATAACCTAGAATTCCAAAGAAAGAAAATTGCTTGTACCTTTCTGCAGGAAGAGGTCTCCTTTGAAATTTGTCATTATCTTTAGGAGCCAAGAATTTGCTATGGTCTTTGAAAGAAGAAGCCTTGCTCCTTGATGTTGTAGCATTTTCTATATCAGCAAAGGAGATTGTAGTAGATTGCAAGAAATCAATTTTTCTTTTCATCTCAATAGTAGCATCTTCTGCTTCAGCTTTCTCCAACATCTTAGCCATAGTTTCTTTTTCTTTTCTACTCTTTTCAAGGTCAATGTCTAATTTAGACATTTGCTCAGTCAAGTTCTTTTGAGTTTTAGGCTCCTCAACTTGTGTTTCTGTAACTTTGTTTTTTCCTTTATCTCTGAAGTTTTGAGGACCTAAATTTTGGTGGGTGTTGGGAATCTCTTGGTCTCTGCGAGATCTTTCAATATTCTTCGCAGCTTGATGTCTCAGGGATCTTCTCCTATACTTGTCAACATCCTTCTGCTTGTATTTTTTCTTTTTATGTTCTTTTTCCCTTTTCATCTGCTGAATAAGGGCTAGTTGTTTCATGAGGATTATTTCTTCCTCTGCAAGCTCACCAGAAGGAACTTTCTCAGAGTCTGAGTTAATTGTATCAGTCCCTTCTTTTTCACTAGAAGTGGTAGTAACTTCATAGGTGTCTATTCCAAGGCTTGGGGCTTCAACATACTCTGAGGCGCTTTCTTCTTGACTAGACTGATTATTGTTTTTCCTTCTAGTGTTATTCTCTTCACTTCTTGGAGAAGAATCATTTATGCTTTCTTGGTTTTTCTTCTGTCTCCAAGACATCCTAGTTTTTGAAGTAGTGGGGATCCCACTATCCAACTCAACTTCTGGATTGTTTCTTATTCTTGACCTAGTATTCATATTCAAAAATATATACTTGATTTTACCACTGATCACATAGATTTTTCTTTTAGAGTCGCCACCCAAACTTGGGAAATACTGAATACTACCAGAATGACCTTAAAACTAGAAAAACTCAATTTTAACTTGTTTTGACTTCTAAACACTGCAGATTCCTTATAAGCTTCTTTTACAGTTTTACACAAAATTCCCCAGCGGAGTCGCCAGTTTGTTAGCTCTTTTTCTTGTAGAACAACTTTAATGTGACAGTATACTTGTATACTTGAATGCAAACTCCTATTTTATGCAAGAGAAAAGCTAATTGATGAGTGTATTAGATAACATCTGGGGAAACTATTACCTCCTTTTTTGAGATCCACTGACTCAGGCAGGTATTACCTATGGATGATTACTAAATGACAGTATCTTTTAAGGGGATTATCTTCTTACTAATTTGATGAAATGCCTTTTAATGAATCAACAAGTAGATGACTATGCAAATGACTATGAAGATTCTGATCCAAAGCTTAATAATCCATACTAGTATTTTGACAACAGCAAGTAGTAATGCAATAAGGATTCTCATCCTTCTTCATTTTTCAGTCCCTATGGACTTCAGGAGGGAAAACCTATTTTGATTCTCTCTTAAAGGAATCAACAAACTGAATTGTATTCCTTAAACACAATTACTTGAATGGAATATATATTTGAAATGTGAATGATTGGATAAATTAAAATATTAGTTGGATAATGAAAAATTACTTAGCCAACTTATAACCAATGCCTAATCCTTGGGATATGAGTCAATATCTGGTATAACTCCACAGTAAGGTGATCAATAAAATACCTGCAACAAAGATAAAATGCCTTACAGATTATCCTCTTTCTACAACTATGTCATCAGATCCTTAAACTAATGCTAAGCTCTCTGGGGTCACTTGAAATAATTAATCATTCCTTGAAGGAGCTCACAAATGACTGCACAACCACCTTGTGATCAGTATGTCTAAGTGTCTTACAAATAAACATACAAGAGATTTAACATAAATGAAAAGAGACAACCAAGATATAGAAAAGAGATTGATGAAAAATATTTGTATTAATGTCTTAAAGCTTCAAATACATTTAGATAGACAAATAGTACAAAGGCTCAAACAAATTTTAGTAGTCTGCCTTGTAACTCTATTTCATTAATTTCCAACTCCAACCTTTTACAAAATGATACAAGAGCTCTATATAAAGGCCTAAACCATCTTGGAATCCTTAAGACAAGGATGCAACAAGCTTCAGATGGTTTAGAAGACCTAACCCTAAAAACTAGAAAAGACAAAAGACAGGAAAACACCAAGCGGTGGAAGGACAAAACTGAAAAATAAGATTTGATTTACTTCTTGTCTTCTTGTGGATGTCAGCACCTTTGTCTGTATATGTTCAGGATAGCATCTGATATTTGTAATGAGATCTAGTGACCACCAATTCAGGCTAACTTACACTAGTCTTCAAGATTGCTAACCTTCTTGTGCTCAAAGAATAGGTGCCATGTGTACTCTACTTTGTATCCAAGATGTCTAAATCAATGTCAACAACCTTCCTCTTCTTGGGTTTTGTCAGTATATCCCATGTTGTGACTTCTGCATTGGTTGGCCAATTAAAGTTCTGAATATTTTCAAGCTTTGTCTTTAATCTGTCCCACCTAGCATCTGTAATATTCTTAACATCTATTAAAGATTGTCTCTGCCTTAAAGGCTTCATCCAAAACTTTATTATACCTCTCCATATCCAACTCACCTTTGTCAAATATATATACCTCTTTACTAGGCATTACATTATCAAACTTTGAGATCCATGCTCCCAGTGGCTTAATCTGTTTGTCCTCTACCCTTACTGATGGCACGAATTTATTATAATCAGGCCCAAACATCTGCATTCTGGCCTCAATCTGATTTACTTTTCCCTTAAAAAATGATAAAGTAAATTATATATGTTCTATCTCCTCTACCACTTGGATTACTATCTCTGGCAGATCTGATCTCAATGGTTGCAAAGATGCTAACCTCTCAAATATACTTGTTCTTACTGACTAGGTAGCATAATAGGGATTCAAAATTGTAACAAAATTATTAACCTCAGCTTGGAGGCCTGGCAACTTACCATATGCATCATACACAACATCAGCTTTATCTTTTATTATCTTTATTCTATGATGCAATATCTCTGCTTGTGCTCCTAATATAACTCCATTGTGCTCTTTGACCGCTTGCCCTGTTTCCACTGCATCATAATTTGTTTTCTCTGTCTAGATCTCAGCATCCATTACCTCTTTAGGTTCAGCAAGGGCAACCTCAAGCTTTTCTAACAATTGTTGTGTCAATTCATTAATCAATTTCTCTTGTGAGGTGATCTTGATAAGACACAATTCCCTATCCTTAACAATGGCACTTGTTTCACCAGCCAAATTGTTAAACCTCTCAGATAATTGGGCAGTCTTAGCCTCATTTAATTGTGCAAAATGTGTGAGCACTTGAGAGATCTCTAAGTCCCCTGTGTTTTGGATAGACCAAATGATCTTGTCCCCTTCCATCTTTTCTTGTATATCCAACACAGATGGTTTTTGATCTTTTGGAGCTAAACTCCACATTGCTAGTGCTTGGGATTTTGGATTGTATCCAAATCCCTTGATCATCTCACCAACTTGGACTTCTGATGAATATTTAACATCAGGTTGTTTCCTTATTTGGTTTATTATGAAGGTTGAGGAAAAATCCCATCCTTCTACCAATAATATACCACTGGATTTTACCAGTTGTCTGGCTTCTTCAAGAGTTAGTTGTTCTTATTCAGGATTATAGTCCTGTAACTCTTGCAAAGCCTCCTTGGTTATTGGGTCACCTCCTACCAATTGTAGCTTTGTACTCACCCATTGTTGCTTGTTCCAAATAAGGAAATCCTTGAATTCCTTAGTTTTAATGAAATTATCATCATTTAAAAATTGTTGCTGGTGTAGCACTCTTTCATCAGTGCAAGTTAGAAGAGGCAATTTGATTTCCTCTTCATTATCTTTCTGCGGTTTCTTACCCTGCCCTATTTTCTTCCTAAGCTCATGGTCATAAGGCCTATCTCCTGTGATAAGGGCAGGAATTCTGTCCCTTTTCTTCTCTGTCTTCTTCTCATGAGATGGTTCCCCTGTCTCAAACTTTTTTCTTTTTGGTAGGGGTTCATTTGTAACCTCTTCCTTAGGGACCTGTGTTAGGTCAATTATATTTTCTCCTTGTTCTCCCTCTTTTTCTTCTGCAGGTTGTCCTTCAATGAATGGTTGGTCCATTGGAGGGGGGCTAGGTACTGAGTACTCTCCTTCACTATCATCATCATACTCTGATGATGAGTGTCCCTTGCAGCCCTTCTCTGGCACTACAAGTGCATCTTCTAATTGTTTACATAAGAGAGTGTGTGATTCTATCATGGCATCTAGCCTCTTCAAATATGGCAAGTTTGGGAAAAAAACCCCAAAAGTAATGCCCTTTCTCTTGACATGTCTCTCTAAGTCCATTAACTCATTGAACTTACTTGCCCTTTGATCAATCTCCTCATCATCCATCATATTTTTGATGAGGTCCTCCTCCATGCATTGCTCATGTTCTTGGTTAAAGGGAATGATAGGAGTCAAGAGCTTCCTAGCACTTAATATAAACCCCTCTGTGTCTACAAATCTACACAAGGCAACATTCATTTTGTAGTGGCTTATCCATTGATTTATCGGTTCTTTTGCCTTCTTGCCAATTGTGAAGTTGAATATCTTAAATTTTCTTGGGGTAAAGGTACCCTTTCTATGAGGAGCTAAGTGTTCCTTGTCTGTCAAAATCAATTGCCTAATGAATTCTATTGCCGCAATTCTGGGTGGCACATAAAATGGGAGAATATGGGGTGGGTAATTGCAACCATACACCCTTATCAAAGTATAATTATTCTCATAGAAGAAGTCTCCCCAATTATGATCTCCTAGCCATTTGTCCACACACTGGCATGGCCTCAATAGCTATAGTACCTTTACTGGCAGTCTAGTCTTATTCACACGTAAACACTTAAGTATTGGATAAACTACCCAATTCTCAAAAGCACAAAACTCCTGCTCCCTGGAATTGTAATTCCATACTCTCAGCCAAAATTGAATAGGGTTAGGCTGGCCCTGATGAAACCTTTGTGGCCTTAAACATTGACAATTCATAATGGGGAAGTTGTAGTATAAGATTAAATGCATAAGAATGGAATAATGCATAAATCTAGGATGGTCCTTCTTATTCTGTATATCAACAAGCCCCTGGTGCATTTGATCTATGATATATTGGATATAATCATAGTTGGAAATAGTATGAGTGCTCTGCATATCCAGGCCATCATCAAAATATCTGAAGTAATTCTCTCTGCTCCTCCATCCTTTCCCAATACTCTGCATAATGCATAGGAGATGTACTTCATATAGAATTTTAGGTCCTTGTAGTAGTATGGAGTATTCCCTGGGATGGGTGCTATGTAGGTCTTCGTTTTCCTTGGTACATGGTGTTCTTTGATCAATTTGGCTGCAATGCCAGACTCTCTTGTATACCTATTTTCTAAGCTCATATAGTTTATCTCAGTGGTCATGGGATAATAGACATTGAAAGCCTTCATGAATGAGTTCCTGTCTAAAGTTACTAGGGGCTTTCCATCGGCCTTTTTGATTGTCTTAGTGAGGACGTCATACCTACTAGCCAATTCTAAAATAAAATCAACATCTACAAAGATGTCAGGAACTATTAACCTGGCTAATCAACAGGTCCATGGGTTTGAAACTGGCGTAGCCTCATCACTATTATTAAAAAAGTAGTTGAATAATGAATAACCGAATGAGCTTGGGGTTTTGGCATCTCTAATATATGATAGATCATCAATTAGAGTGTCGGCACTTACCTTTCTATTATGGGTTGAACCTAGCAGCAATGTGAGGAATTCATCTGAATAATTTCTTTTTCCTTTTGTATCATCTTTGGCATCACCACTTCTCCCACTGGTCGACGCTACACTCAGTGCTTGGCTCATTTTTCTTTATGTTCTGATCACACCTTTTTCATCGATATTGAAACAAATCTCCTGCAAACCCTCACCACCAGTTGTGAATTCCTCTGTAATTTGAACTTCTAAATACTGCAAAGACCACCAATTATACTGCTTTCTGAATTCTGGACCAGAAAATCACTTCTTTGAACACTCACTACTTTGAAATCTTACTCTTCTCGGAAAATGTTGATCACTTGTAAAATCTTATGTTCTGAAAACTTGAAAGATGATGAAGTGAAATGATTAGCTGCAACCTCTATTTATCTCACAATCATCAATGCGTAAATCATTTATTTGCAAATTCAGTCATTTCTGGCTTCAATTCCTTGTGTCGTGAAATTAATTCTCTTTCTAGCCGTAGTCACTGAAAATGACAGGAAATCAAATTTGAATGATTGTCTTTCTGTTAAAAACCCTTATTATATTTGACTGAGTATCAAAATCCAATCTGATAGGCTATCATGAATACGGCTCAGCTACCTTTTCCAACATGGCATTTACCTCTTACTTTCCATTGGCTGGCCACTGTACCTCTTGGCGCTAAAGAAAATTCATAATTTTAACTCTGATTACCTTTCTGGCGACCTCGTGACTGTATGTCTCCTTATCGCTAGGAAAATCCCTCAACTGTGGTTACTTCATGAGACTCGACGACTGAAGCCTTTTATAACTCCTTTTAAACCCTTTGGTTTCCATTCAGAGACTTGGCGACTGCACCTTTATCTCTTTATTGCTGAATGATCTTGACTTTTCAAACTTTACCTGGCGATCACCCGACTATCGTAGATCTTCTTTTATTTGCATCCAACGGCATACGCCAAGTCTCATGGTTCTCAATGAAAACCCTAATATATCATGAGATAATGCGACTGTCATCTCCAAGTTGCCAGATGTTATTCAAAGACTAGGCGACTGAATAACTTATAACTAATGCGTACATTTGAACACGTGTCTCGATATAAACCTTGTCTCCAAATCGTTGCAAAAACTTTGACTTTTCAAATTCTCCTAGCGACTTGACGACCACCGTTAGATTTCCTTTTGATCTGAGGGTTGTCGCTAGATCTCTTGATTTTTAACTTAACTCACTTTATACTAAGACTCCGCGACAACATAAACTTTAAAACTCAATTTTAACCTTAGTTTGTTCAGGAGACTTCGCGACTGTACATAATTTTGGAACTGCAAGGTTAATCTAGAAACCTCCCGACTACCATAAGATTTGACTTCTAATCAACGGTTGTCACTGAGTCTCGTGTCTTTTGTCTTAGCTCACTTTCTATTCAGAGACAAAGCGACTACAATGAAACTTTAACTTTTCAAGTTGACTCATAACCCCGAATCACTTTGGAGATAACGCGACTGGGTAAACTCCAAGTCACCATGAAAAATCATTAATGCTGACCTCATCTAGAGGCAATCTGACCACCTTATATCTTCTTTTAATCAGATGATTATCTCTAAGTATCCAAATAACTGAAGGCATATTCCTTTTCTATAGAGATAACCCGACTAAAGGGAAATCGCTAAGTCTCTTAAGACAAAAGAATATTCAGATCTTATGAAGAGACTTCGCGACCATAAAATATAACACACGCTTTAAGTGATTTCTTACTTACAATAAAGTAACTTCAAAATAGAAGGTTTTTCAAAGAATTGGGGCTTTTTTACATTTTCGAGCAGAAATGACCCTAGGGCTTAGGGTTTTTGGCATTTTTGACTAGGTTTAGGGCTAAAGCATTATTTGCAGAGAAACAAGAGCAATTTCAGCCATGATTTTTTAACCTTTTGAGCATAGGTATGACAGGAAACTTCAAAATTTTACAGGGCAGACTCAAACTGGAAATACAACCAACAGATACCACAAAAGAAATACTATTGCAGATAGTACCTGACACTAAAATTGATCCAAATGCTCCAATACTTGATCAATTAGCAGTACTCACCGACGCCATTACATCACAGAATGTAGATGCAAACAAAGTCATTGAGGAACGTGCTGAGAAGAAGTGTACCGAGAAGATCAGCCAAGAAGTGGTAGAAAATAAGGTAAAACTTTCTGAATTAGTAACTACAATGGAACAAATATTATCAGAAGTAGTTAAACTAGTTCAAAAGTTGTGCACAATAGAGCATTTCACTACCGAGCATAGTGAAAAGATAGCAAAGATAGATGAAGATCTTAAGGCTAGTGCACAAAGTCTCACAACTGAAGAAAATGCATTCCAATTGAATTATGAGAAGATTATAGAGTCAAAAAAGTTGAGACTATAACTACAAAAGGCTGAAAGCAGAATCCGAGATGAGGTAACCGACCTCCAAGTAATGTTACTCCCGAATCTCACATTGTTGTTGAAACACATGACTTTGTCAAAAGAATTGATTGCCACCCCAAAGATGTCTTTTACCAAGAGTATATATGACATGCACGCCAGACTCACATTGGAGTACATGACCCTGGAACACCTCCAAGAGCAATGGGAGAAGATAATGGCAAACATTCAAAAATCCAATACCCACATACTTGACAAGCTGTAAGTATTACACTTTTGTCATTAATTTCAAAAAAAGGGGGAAATTATATGTATAAAGGGGAATATATATGTATAACATGTCAAAAGGGGAAAACATGTCAAAGGCCAAAGAGAGAAATACACTAAGGAGAAACATGTACATACATTGTACAGAGGCATGCACATAGGAGGAGTCATTTGACAAGGTATACACATGGTGTAGATACTGAACATTTCAGTTTGCACATATCAGTTTTTGATACTAATGCCAAAGGGGGATATTGAAATTCCTAAAGGATCATATTTGTCATTAGTATACAAGGAAACAGTTTTTGGACTGTTTGTTTACATGATCACCGAGTGACAGCAAACAGGGTCACCGAAACAGACAATTACAGTGATTACCAAAAATCAGTGAACACCGAAAGCACCATCACCGACAGACAGTTTACAGAGTAAACCGACAACACAGTTCACAATGGAACTCGAGAGCAGTATGTCTACAGAGACATCATCGAGCACCAGTCTACCGAGAGACAGTTTTATTCCCGAGAAAAGTGTATATGAGATACACGTCAGATAAAACACTTCAGTTTTATAATTAGTTTTATGCTTAGCTGTAAAACCATTTCTTGAGGAACAAGTAAAGCATATGTAATTGTTTTAATCAATTTAACTTATTGTAAACATGCAAACTAGGAGATCAAGTTCAAGTTGTAAACCTTTGATCATAGAGTTTTTATTGTAAAGCGTGAAACCTAAATAGGTCAATTCATTGTATAAATAGATGTAGTAATCCAATCATAAGATAAGGATTGTAGCTGTAGCAAACATCTATGGATCAGAATGAGAGTTTCATGCAGAAGGACACAAAAGACAGAATTCAGTTATGAAGAACAAGATTCAAGGCTACCGAGCAGAACAGAGGTATTAATCAATCACTATAGGTGATACACATATCTTGTGAACTTAAAGGATCTGTATTCAACAATTCAAGATTGCACGCCATTAGGTCAACAAGTATTTTTGACTACTCTCTAACAATTGTAGCAAATAGAAGAAATCCTATAAGAAGGTGGACTTAAAAGTCTTATTGTAAATCTCTTAACCGAGTGCACACTTAACAGTGTTGTTAAAATCTCTTAACAGAGTAGACCTAACCAGTCTAAAATGTTACTCCTAACAGGGTAAGATCATCAAAAGTGATCACACTTGTAGCCTTAACCAGCACCTTCCATTCTGCAGATAATGAAGCTTTGTGGGTTTCATCCCCACCACATTTTTTACCTTCTAACAAGGGTTTTCCGCTTTACCAATTCTTGTGTCATGTGTACTTTTACATTTCATGAATGTTTCTATGAATGTTTACATGCAATTACATTTATGTTTTGATAGTAGATGCACAAGGTAGAAATGCAATATGGATGGTAAAGCAAGTAAAGATTACTAGGATAAGTGATAAAAGCTTTAAGGGTGCTAATTCACCCCTCCCCTCTCAGTACACACCATTCCATAATTCCAACAGGTGTTACCTACTTCGCAAGATGTGGGTATGAAGGGTTTATTTTCGGACATGTGGTAAGGGTGTGGGGATTCTGCTATCCCTATTCATGACAGGTCCTTGTTCTGGTCATTTTACGCAAAGAAAGACAAGAGAACCCCACTATGTAACCCTTGGAGGTTAGACATGGCTAAGGTTATTGTTCCTAATGTATTCATTGATGTTGAACTAATTGGTGCCCTAGCCACACATTACAAACCTGAAACCAGGACAATGAGGAGAATGGATGGAACTCCACTATTGGTTATCTCTAAGAAGATGATACAACAATGTTTTGGGTTAAATACCCAAACCCTAACCAAGATAGACAGTGAGCAATTCCCTGTGGACTATGAATGGATGGTTACGAGTATGGGCTTAAGAGAAGTGGCATTCCTTATGTGTAGAGAGGATGATAATAGGTTGATTCGGTTGACTGGCAAAGTACCTTTCCTAACTGCAGATTTCATGAGATTTTTTCAGAGAACATATTGGGGTTGGAGGCACATATTTGGGGAAGACAATAGAACAAACATGCCTATTGACCTCATGTATATGTCTATGAGGACTCAACACCCTCACCTCTCACATGAGTTTGATGTAGCCACGAAATTGCAAAGACTTCTGCATAAGTAATTAATTGAATGGAAAGTGGCCAAGAAATGTAAACACTACTCTTTGTTGTGTCATCTCATTTTGTTCCAAAACAGTATCATTTTTAGGCACTCATTTGACTTGACCACTATGGATGGTCAAGGGAGTAGGCTACTGGTTCAATTGTGGTGCGGGGTTTGGCATAGACACAATAAGGATGGTGGTTATAAAATATCTCATGGGAGATTTGTGGTGTGGATTTGCAGAGCATTGGGTGGGGGTGTGGTGAGAATTCCCCTAGATTTGCAAGGATTTTGAGGGCAAAGGAAACCAAGCATGAGGAAAATTTCACGTATAATTTCGCAAATTGGATTTGCAAGTCTGGCCACGCTATCCTCAGAGTGTATGGATGCAACCAAGCTCCTCACAAGTTTCCAATTTTTGTATCGGAAAGGGTAGCATTCATGAAATTTATGTGGCACCTCTTGTGGTTTGAGAAAGAGATCCATGCTCCAAGGAAAAGAGGAACATTTTTACCCAATGTAACTAGATTTGCAGGATTTTCTATAGGCTCTGGGACCTTGGAGCAATTGCATGAATATTTGCAGTCCTATTGTTTGGACAGTGCTAAAGCAAGGAATTATGACCCAGAGGGTCATATTAGGTCTTTTATCAAAGAATAAAGGCATTTCCTTCACCTGTAGGAGGATATTGCAAGGAACTGTCTGGACCTTTCAAAAAATTTCAGAGATGGAATAAGATAAAGGTTCTAATTGAGTTGGAAAAATAAAGAATTATGAAGGGATTGTCTAGATTCCACGATGAAGAGGACAATGAGATCCTTATAATGGAACTTTGCATCCAAGATTATGACAAGCTGTGGGGAAAGGGTGTGGATACATTTGTAGCTGAGGTCAAGCCTCCTCCCAAAAGGCCTAGAAAGTTGATTATTGCAGATACAAACTCTGACGTTTCCCCACCAAAGAAGCCCAAGGCTAAGGAAGTATCTCTCCTCGTCCCATTTGAGTCAGTGGAAGGGAGAGGCGACACTGATGAAGTTGGGGCTACCCTAAGGGATATGAAACAAACTGAGAAAGCAGATCCTTCTTCTCCACCTTCTGTGTATCAAGAGGAAGTGCATGGGTATAAGGCACAACTACAGGAAGATGAGGATCCTACAGATATTTGTGATGAAAGGGGGGCTATCTCTACCAGGTTCATTGAGAAAGATGACTTCATTCATTCTCAAGAGTTTAAGGATTTTTGGGTCCCAATGAGGATGAAGGATTTTGAGGAACAAAAGCAAATTCGATTGATGGGGGTTGAGGAATCTCTACATGGAGAGATTGTGGGTCGGCTCCTCAGGGAAATGAATTTGGATAATGTAGATTGCACAGTGCAGGAAGCTAGGGAAATGTTGAAGAAGAGTGATATGTTGCTTGTCCCTGGACTTTCTTTGAAAGAAATGTTCCTACTTGATCAGGTTAAAAAGAAAGATGATCCTAATTTTATTGTTGAATATGATACAGAGGAAAAAAAAATCATAGGATTGGGGTATAATTTGAAGACAGAGACATTGGCTACCTAGGTAAGTTTTAAGGGGGCTTACAGGCCAAAATTGATTGATTTCTCCAAAGGACCTTATGGGTCGGTTGTTGTGCAAATAGTGGGTGGTACCAACCCACTTGTATCTGCGAGTGAGCTCCTATTTCAGGCTATGTTCAATAAAGATCAAATCAAACATATGCAAAATGAGTTGCACCATGCTTTGAGTAGGCAAGTAGAACTAAATAAAGTGATTAATGAGTTATACCTCAGGGTGGCAGAACAAGATGAATAGATCCAGAAGCTGAAAGGGAACAGTCAGGCTCATGCTCTTGTAGTCCATCACAATACCTTGGGTATGCCATCTAATGATCAACGGGTTAAGCCCTGGGAGAAGATAGAAGAAATTATATCTGCTAGGATAAAGTAGGAACTCCTAGAGCACATATTTACTACTATGGAGAAAATTCTATCTTTCCAAGTCAAGCTTGTAATCAGAAAATGCAATGATGTTTATGAGGCTTACTATTTGCGGACTGAGATGTCTGATGGATTCAGAAAGAATAAACCACTTTTGCAAGATTTGGCTAGGAGATGGAAGCCTTCTTCCTATGAGTTGACACGTATATGTGATGTAATTCATAGAGATCCTGACGCCCTTGCTGAGATCAAGGATACCAAAGAAGTTATTGATTGTGTGATCGAAGAATTGGATTACATTGCACATGAGGAGGGTAGGATTGAGGAGAGGTTGTCATCATTTAATACTATCAACCATTGGACAATTCCCAAGTTTGTGGACAAAGAGGGACGTGTCAAGGGCCGAGAAGAATGGAAAATAAAATATCAGAATAAGGTCCCTAAAATTATTGAACATTTGAAGGAGGACAAAAGTTTTTCAGCGGATAAGTTCAACATATTCCTCAACAGGGTTATTGTCCTTGAGGACAGATTTTTCAAGTTCTTGATTGAAGCTCGAGTTATCACAGGCAAGAGATGGAAGGATCACCTCGTCAGTTTGCCTGACATTCTGCACTTTCAATGGCCTTCACTTGCGCAGGTTTCAGAATGGGTTAAGGAGTATTTGGAACCAGTCACAAGAGCTCCAAAAGGTATAAAGAGGATCTTTGGAAAAGAAGATGCTCTAACATATTGATCCACGTGCAAGTGGTAGTTATTTGTTTTGTTTTATTTGTTTGGGTATTTTATTGTAATGTTTCATCTACTTTCGGTTGATTAGGATTAGGATTAGTTTTGAAAAGACACGGAATGTAAACGGTTGGAAGCTTGTCGCTTCCCATTTTGGAGGGAAACCACAACCGTTCATTATAAATTAGATTCGACTGAAAGCAGAAGGAATCACGATTGTACTTACTCTTTTTTATATCAATAAAATATAGCTTGTTTCCTTGTCCAATTAGGATATTATATGTTTTCTGAATTTAGTCTCTCTATTATAATCAATTCAAGAATTGATTATCACCTTTAAAACTTGTGTGATTGGATTGCAACTCTATGATATTGGTCTAAAAAACTTAGAAAGCAATTGTGAAGTATTGTCCTGTTGTGTTCTATCTGATTGGTTCATTTGTGAGGATTAAATACAATCAGACAGATTAATATTATAAATTCAATTTATTCACATTGGTAGGATTGGATGATTGATGATGTTGCTCAGCCTTTGGAGTATTGTCTATCAGAGAAGTATGTGAAGGGTTCAACAAGATTGACTGTGTGCCCAATTGGATAAGGGATTGGTTCGTGCCTACTGAAAGGAGTAAGGAATGTCTAAAACCGATAAGTCATTTCATTTTATTTTTGTTAAGTAGACGTATACTTGAGGAATAATCAAATATGATTAATTCAATAAAAATAGTAGGGAGTTCTTGTTCTTACATTCTAAAGTTTGTCACCTTGGAATTAAGGATTGTCATAGAACTTTGGATTGAATCTGTTATAAAAACCTCTAATTTAGAAGGAGATTAGAGAAAGAGTTTACCCATCCAAGTTCTGCAGAGCCTAAAGTGCAGAGGATTACAACCACACCTTGGTTGAATTTTGTCAGTTAGCCAAATCAGTTGGAGAGTTCAAAGATAAAGCTTGGCATCCTTTTAGTGCTTTCCAATCTGTTGATTTGGGAACCAACAAGTAGTGTGAAGAAGGGAATTTGCCACTCTTGAGATTGATGGAATCTCAAGGAACAAATTGATCGTTGTGCCATCTCACTTCTACTAACGCTCTAGTGAGTTAGGGTGATGAAGGACAATAATTGACAAAATATAATTTAAGACTTAAATGAAATGTAGTGTGGAATAAAAGAACTGGACTAAATAAACTATACTGACAAATAAAAGTATTTTGATTACTTAAAACGAAAGAGTTTATTGTCAATATTAATTGTCTAGCTCCATGAGCTCACTCCTAGACGCCACCACGAGTCTAAGACTATAGCACGGATACAGGATGACAATGTAGAGTGCATATGTCCTATACGGATAGAGCATAGAGAACAAAATAGAATAACCAAGACACTAATCTAATTTAATAGAAAATGAAACTATCCTAACAATGGTAAGAAAAGAACACATTTATATGATGAAAGCGATTGAATTAAGAGAGGACAAGGGAGAGAACTAACTCACGGTGAAGGAGGTAGGAGAATCCCAAGAGCTTCCACTCCTCTTAAATTTGCACACAAGCAAAAAAAGGAAAATGTTGGGGCTGTTTGGAAACCTACCTCAGCCAAGTCCTTGCTTTGGTGTTTCCACCTCACAGTAGCTTTATAGATATATGAAAGCTGGTAATAGATAACAGAAAGATGATAGAAAAGTAATAATAAACAAAGTAATAAGACTATGATCAAGAGAAAATGATATGCTTAACAAAACAAAATGGAATGAGATGAGGAAGTCCCCTTCGAACCCACAAAGCCAGAGCTCAATGGAGTGAAGGCAAGATGCAAAGGTGACAAAGTTGTGATGTTGTGAATGTTGAGATGTGAAGGGTTGTCCAATGCAAGAATGAGCTAAAGAAAGTATGGAGAAGTTGTGGCATTGCCAAGAGAATGTCTGGGAATCTTGAAGCTATAAAGAAGAGCCAAGAAGAGACCAAATGAAACTCAAAGATGAATTTTTAAGCCATTTGGACACTTGACGTCAATGAGTGGTGGACGTAGGAGGCACTACACTAGCATATCCCTTACTCTTAAAGGGGAATCTCATAGTGTAGGGACACAAATTCATTTTAGCAATTAAGCTTTCAATATCTTGAGCATCTGAATTAGTTTTGCAGCTATAATGACCAATGCCAATTGGAAAAGAGATGCCATTTTTCCATCTATTTCTTCACATTTTGTTGATTTGGCTGACTTGCCTACATACCTCAATCACAACCAGTTTATCATCTACAAATATTGGTAGCATAAGGGGGTATCCATCATAACCTCCATTTTGAATATAAGAGAATCTTGGGAATTGGATGAAATAGCTTCCATATTGTCGAACAAGAGCCACTCCCTCTGAAGACATCCTGAACGAAGTGTTTCTCTAAAGTTCCCTTGCTATTAACATAGTGAAAGCATCGTTATCCCTTCATAAATCCTGGTACCTCTATTCCAATTGTAACTGTGGATAGCAGTTATAAATTTGAGTAGTTTTATCATAAAAAACCTGACTATTGAGCCCTGGCCAATTCTTCATTCCTGCAATGATATAGAAAAGATATGACGTCAAATAGAAATATTGATTTGATTCAAGCTGGGTTAAAATATGATGTCATACAGAAATATTGATTTGCTTCAAGTCAGGTTAAGATATGATGTCATATAGACATATTGATTTGCTTCAAGCCAGGTTAGTTGGTCATGTATATTATTATTGATGGTTTCCACCCAATCGATG
>MU226453.1:3060820-3071795 GCA_018584345.1 Thuja plicata
GCAAGATTTTAATGTTTTCCAAATAGTGGCCGACAAAAATTATTATAATCTCACAAACGGTGAAGTGGGTTTTCATGAAAATTTGTTGCATTGCTCAAAATGGTATCAAGTATATGTTCACGAGACACTTCTTCATGACACTCTATAATTTTCAAAATTTGATTATTTTTGCATCTTGACCAATGTAAAAGATCATTTTAGGACATATACGCATAGGGCATTTCACAATCTAGCCCCTAAGATTGAACTTGACATTATGAACACGGCATGACATTTAACAACCTGTAACAAAGTTCAGAAATGAAGGCTCCAAACTGTAACCATATATACACTCACAGCAAGGACTCTCGAAAGGCCTGACATTGAATTTAACATAAAAGTTTAAAATTTTGGATGTTTGAGAATTAGGGCAACAACATAGCACCTCCATTCTCCCACCCAGTTTGCCCTCCATGTTGTCACTGCATTCTTCCACCCTTACAACTGAGAGCAAATGTTGTTCGAGAAGGGATGTGTTTTCATGGGAATGTCCTCTAGAAAAGAATACCAAGTAGAAGGTATAGAAATGTTCTCTATTAAGTGGATAGTGGGTAGAGGGTGTTTTGAGAATCTATATCTTCTAATGAAATGTTGCGTAGAGGGCATGTCTGAGTTGGTTGACAGGAAAACAAATCATTAAAACAAGTTTGTCTTCGAGATTGTGGGCATGTGAGATTGGGCGTGAGGATGTCTTCCAGGAAGACTAGAATGGTCTTGAGAAGGCATGTGAGGTTTTAATTTAATGGATTTTAGACAAAGGGATCACATGGAGAAACTTCTTGATGAACTCCAACTCTGTTCCAAGGCTTCTAAATTGACATTTGCACTTTCAACAACATTGTTTCCATATGTAGGTGTGATTCCTTTTCCAAAGGACTTGCAACTACTGTCACACCATCACCACATGTAGACAACATGCATGCATGTATATAAACACTTGATTCTCACTGCATAGTACTACATTGTATTTTGTAGACAAGCTCTTCCTACAACATGTCTCTAGAGGTGAATAGCACTTGATTCTTAACACTTTTGAGGAACTGAAGGTGTTGGTGGATGTGGTGTAAGTGAGTGCACAAGAAGATGGTAAGGTGTCTATGAGAGCTCTTGCTTTCCATAATATTGTTTGTGCTGATTTCTATGCAAGATAAGCATTGAGTGCAAAAATGAGAGACTTTTTGGTGAGGGCGGAAATACGAAGATGAGTCAAGTCTTGCAAGAGTATAGAAAGAAAGGAGAAGCACTTGGAGGAGGTTGGACAGTGGTGGATAGACATCCACACATACAAATTGAAGTGAAAAATGAAACTTGGTGGAGGACAAGATACGAATAAGCCAAAAGCTCTGATTTACCTAAATTCAGTGGTGGAGGACAAGATATGACAGCCAAAAGCTCAAAGAGGTGAAGGGAGATGTTTATTCTATAAGGATGTTTATATATATACTGAATATTCATGATTAAATAATAATAGTAAATATATTATTATTATTAACAAATATATAAATAAAAGAAAATAACATTCAAAATTAATGAAATATTATACAGTCGACTAAAGGGAGTAGTCGACTAGCAACAAACATGTCAAAATCCTTAAATTAGCAACCAATCTGAAGGATCACATCAGACAGAGGCATGTTTGGTATCGGTGGAAGGAGTATAAAGAGGTATGGACTGCATTCAATCAAGTAGGGATGAAGGAAAAAAGAATACATTAAGAGATACAATCAGCGTTGATTAGACAGCGATCAGGGAAAGCATCGAGGGGAAAAGTATAACAGTTTCCAATGGGGGAACATACAGAGGAATCATTAATCACCTCTTGGTTTATGAACTCTCTCTATCATCCCTACTGAGAGATGTTACAAGCTTAAGATCCACGGGAATCAACCTTATATCAGACGTTGATTGTGGACATCAGAGAAAGATATATATATGGTCGTTCGTAGCATTAGACCCTCTTGCACATACACAATGTAGATTTGACCATCACACCAAAAGCACGTACTGGTGGTGGAGAGGGATCTCATCGTGGATATAGTCGCTACGCCAACACCCCCCACACGATAGAGCCGGATAACAAC
The DNA here is from genome assembly GCA_018584345.1 of Thuja plicata. Classification (NCBI taxonomy): domain Eukaryota; kingdom Viridiplantae; phylum Streptophyta; class Pinopsida; order Cupressales; family Cupressaceae; genus Thuja; species Thuja plicata. The sequence continues at coordinate 3,062,941 of MU226453.1, forward strand.
CCTTTAACATGTGGAATTTGCACCCACTATGTACCATGTTGATAAACTGAACTTACGCAAACGAAGGGTCTAGGGCTTGAGGGACTCGAACTGATGACCTGCACTCTGATACCATTTAGATTTGACCATCACACCAAAAGCACGTACTGGTGGTGGAGAGGGATCTCATCGTGGATATAGTCGCTGTGCCAATGAGCAGCTGTAGCTGCACAAATCTTGCTGGAAGATAAAATAAGACTGTTTGCAGAGAAAGAAACAGAGTTGTTGAATAAAGAATCAAACCTCAAATTCTGTTGTAAAAAAAGAATGCTAGAATTACAATATAAAAAACACCGTATGGAAACAGCCGATTACAGCGAAAGAGGTGAAAGAGTCTCAGTTAAAACTGAACTTCATGCATGAGCAATTAAAACAAACCAACCGTTTGTTGCATGTAAACAGATGGTGATCCCCAAAATTACGGTGCAGTTGAAAATTGGAGTTAACATGCATGCAGGCAGTTGGAATTAAACACTAACACATAGTCAGCACTTGGGATGGGATATGCCACCTCCTTGCCGACTCAACAAGCTATACCTATAAATGGCGTCCTTGGAAATTGATACCATCTATTTGGGAGCAGCAAATCAATAATACTGAGCACAAATACACTAATCATATAACAAACTTTCACCCATCATTATGGGCAATCACATAATCTAATGTGATATGTGGGCTGCAAGGTCATAGGGCACTGAGATTATCCAGCAAACACAACACCATCTCAGACCTGAATTATGGAAGAATCAGCAGGGACTTGGTACGGAATGGAAGAATGAAAAGAGGATTAATAATTGAACAAGAGACTAATATTTTAATAAACATATTTAAAGTAAATTAAGAAATATATATATATATATATATATATATATATATATATTGAGAGATATATATAGTTAATATATACTTAGTAATAATAATTAGAATTATATAGATATGTATATTATATATTTGAATTATATATCGGGTTATATGTGATGTTCCCTTTTAGTTGACATCAGTCAGCTGAGTAGATTAGCCTACTTCTGACCGTCATAGGCTAATGAGGATGGAGAGGGTCCTATGAGGGATGCAACTCCTTCAGCAGTCAGAGCTATGCAGGATTGATGTTCGTTTGAGGTCGACAGGACTCTGGATGCAGAACTTACTATTTATAGTAAGTCAATTGTGTTAGAGATGGACCCCTGCTATTTTTAGCAATGGGGTATGGTCATATGAAGTTTTCTTATGCCAGATTCCAGTTCAGACGGTGAGAAAAACGGATGAGTAATAATGGAGATATTGAAGTTTATTTGTTTTAAATAAACATTAATAGTTGAGCTTATATTATAATGTTATAATATATTTTTACATTATAACTTATATTGAGGGTCTCTGTATCATAGATGAGGCCAAGTAAACAATTAATTAAAAGAGAATTATTTGTGCTCGGACTACAGAGATTTGAAAGAAATATTAAAAGTAATATTTATTACTCATTTAGAAATCGCACAAGGGAGAATTAGTGTGTTTTTTCAAACCCTACTTAGGGCTGCTTATATTCTCTTTGGGAAAGGGTACAAGCTCATTATGTGAATGTTATTTTTTGTGGAGAAGACTTGTCTTTGGCTTTGGAGAAGAAACTGGGGTTTCTGCAGTTGTTCCAGAGTATCGGCATTGGAGAACGAATAGACTTCATTGCATCAGCATTTAGAGGATGTGCAACATCATATATTTGTGCTTGTGAGGATTGGCTTCATTCAGAGGTCAATATTGGGTTGTTTGAAGGATTGTTTTTAGAATTTATTGTCAGATTGTGGACAGATTCTTGAGCAGATTGCATCGATTGGATACTGTTCATACATAGCTGTTCATTGTTGTTTATTTTTTTCATTAAACTCAGCATTACATGTTTCTTTAAACACTGCTAATGATGATTTCTGCATTAACTAACTCTTATTCTTCAACACTGTGCAAGTGTAATCGCTGACTTTTCTTATGTATATTCAAGTCGCTGTCATCTGGTGATTTTTATTTGTAAAGACAAATTTGCATCTTTGCTGATCACTTGCTTGCATTATTTGATATTAACCATCTTATTGAATAAGAATCAGTTTGCATTATAAATTGGACTTTATTTGCTGTTGTTTCAAATCACAGTCCTAATCATACTTGACAAATCCCTTTTTGATATCAATAACAACATTTCCCACAGTTTAAGCATTCGGAATTTGTAAGAGATTATTATATAAGCAATTAATTTGCCTTGGTTTTCTCCAAGTAAGGGTTTCCACATAAATATTGTGTTATTATGTTTACAGTTTTTCTCATATGCATGATTATTGAAATTGAGTAAATGATGCTATTATAATTGATAAAAGTTTAAATTGAAAAAAAAAATTGTTATGCTGATTCACCCCCACTCCCTTAGTATAACCTAACACTCATCATATGGAAAGTACTCCACACCAAGATGCCAATTGGTGAGTATCTCTTGTTCATCTTCCCACTCCCAATTCATCCTTTTTGCCCTATAAGAAAGTCTATAAAGCATGCTTTCTTTGTCACCCTCCCAGCTCTTTCCCACAGGCATGGTCTTGGAAAACTGCTCTTCTTGGGCTCTTATCTTACCACAATATCATGACCCATAGATGCCTGGCTGTTTTTACTGGGTCCTTTTTTCCCCTTCAAGTCAAACTTCAGATGGTTTATTCAAGCTTGTCCCTTCATATTAACATTCTACAGACCTCTCCTCAGCTAAACTCAGATTATATATAGGGACAAGCTTCTGAAGTTTGACTTGAAGGGGAAAAGATGACCCGATAAAAAGAGCCAGGCATCTAAACCTCCAAATGAAGTTGATTACATGATATTCAAGTTCAAATCAAGCAGTTTCAAGATGATTGCTGGAATTAAAATCTGAAGAGAATTCACATTGCTGGGCTTGGTGGCAATAGCGTGTTTATGTGGAGGAAGAGAGTCCCCATCTGGAGAATATGATTGATTATGCTGGGTAAAAGATCAATTATGCTGTGATAGGATGTTGCTTCTGGTCCTTTCATGGATGGTGTCATGGACAACTCTGTGTCAACTTTTTGTGTTGCTCTTATGAGCTGCTCCTTGTACTGCTATTATTTTAAGCTCATTGTAATCGTCTTTTTAAAAAAAGTGATGCTTAAGAGCTTCATAGTTTGCATAGGCAGAACTTTTGCGCAAATATTATCTGTGATTTGATGCTGCTTCAAGATTGTTGGCAGAACTTTCCTTAGTGGTATTTCTTCTGATTTGTTAGATTTGGTTTCACTTAGCTCTCTTCTACTCTTGTTTAGTCTGTTCTGTCAATTCGTTTATCTATGTTCAGGCTGTTCTGTTTTGACCCATTTCATTGTGTTACTTGGAGCTTGATGTAGCTGTTTCTACAGCTGTTTGTAATATTATTCTTTTGTCCAATTAAAAATATATATACGTGTTCAGAAAAAGACAATAAATCAACCTTAAACAATAGATCCAAACATTGACTCAAAATATAAATACTTTTACACACAAGAAATCAGATTCATAGTTATTGTGGAGTGGTAATTCTTCAAATATGGTTATATTGAGGATTGATACACTCAAACAGACAAGTTTCATTTACAATCCACTTAAAAAAACTACATTGATTGTGATGTAAATTCAGTGTCCAATTCAATCTAGACTCCATGAAAACACCAAAACTAGCAACAGAAGAAATTACATCACAGCAATTTTTTGCTAAGGAAGACAAGTTATAACTGGATAATCTGCCATCAACCAGCATTGCATCTGTCATTGTGATAGACAATAGAGATACATACATTGACTGTGACATTAGAAGCTTGCAAAATATCTTCCGTTTCTGTCACTTTAATTTGACTGAGACACCATCAGATCCAGCAATTATGACAGCTGTAGCCATGTCAAGAAAAAGACCGTGCTCCACAACACCCTCAAATCCTAAAATTGCACGGCTGGCAGCCCTGGCATCCTTAATTGGGGTCTCAAAATACAAATCCACAATATAATTTGAATTATCTGTCACATAAGGCTTTTCACCATCCATACGCAGCTTGGCCTGGCAACCCTCAGCGTCAAAAAGTGCCTGGAGCCGCTGAGCATTGTACTTCCAGCAGAAGGGCACCACCTGTACAATCACATTGTGTATTAAGCACTTGATATAAATTAAAAACTAAATTGAGTTTAGTGAAAAAATCTTCAAAATCAAGAAAAAACATTCATTAGACAGACAAAAAACTCCTCTGGTTTCCTATCAAAGCTATGGTGTTTAAAGTCAAGTCAGTCTGATGGCTTGCACAGAAGGTGGTATTCCTCTGTTTTAAAATAGCTCACCCAACTATTATAAGATAGCAATTATTATGCAAACTGAGAGATTACACAGTTAATGACATTTAGAATAAGAATAGAATGTGTGTTTTTGGTAGATTCGAACATCTAGATCCTGTATATACTATTAATGTTGTACAATCAATGTGAAGTAAAATTGTAATGACCCCTTTCACTAAGCCAATGTGTGAGACCCATGAGCCCATTTCTATGCTTCTCAATGGGCAAAGGATGATTGCTAGAGAAGCATATATTGGTGAGGATTAGGGGCATTTCCTAAGTCCTAAGGGGTATTTTAATGAGTTTTGGACCATTAGTCTCCTCGTGTGGAGTTCACCCTGAGGAGACCTCTTTACTGTTAACATTGTTCATGCCCTATATGTGCCCTTGGGAAAACTTACTCATATTTCTAGGGGTTTTTAGAGGACTAGATGGACAAAACCATGTCATGCAGCCTGTAATTGGATACAGTTGTGAGTCAGTTGTTTATAATGCTTTATATCAGGTCTTTCTAGCAAGTACTTCTCAAGCTATGGTTGATAAGATAATGAGAGGTCAAGGTTATTACAATTTACACCAATGCCATGTTCTGTGGGACTTTTATTAAGTGATATTAATGTCACATCAAATGAAAAAAGTCTTTTTTATTCGACATTAAGGATACATGCTAGGGTTTGAAACTTGCCAATGAGTAAATAAAAGCCAGCCTTCATTGAGGGGATTATTCTATGCTTATTTCACATTTGTGAGACTAGAGAAAGTGGCTACATAAGACAGCACTCATCTACCAATCTCGTCCAGAGACCAGAGGATAAAACCCCTTTGGTTTCTTGTTAGCAATCTCATCCAGAGTTGTGTTGAGCTGAAACATTCTCTTCTTTTGGTAGATTAGTTTTTGGGGCATCTGGAGCAGAAGTACCCAGTACCATCAGTTCAAATTTGAGAAAAATCTTCCACCAGATGCCTGACTTCTAATTGGTTCCATATTACTATATTGATGTAATCCAACAGGTTTTTTATTACTATTACTCCATTGACGTACTCCAAAAGATATTATCAATTGGTGTAATGCATTGTCCCTTTCTTCCTGGCATCATTCTGGTTTTGAAATAAAAAATATTGGCATCACAGAAATTGGGTTATTGATTCCTTTGAATGGAATGTGACCCTGAACTTTGATGGCACTTCTAGAGGGTGTCTTTTTAGAGATTTCTCAAGTAATCTAGTTGTTGCAGCTTCATGGAAACTGAAAAAAGGGGCAAATAATGAAGCAGAGGTGTGTTGACTTCTTCTTGGGCTTCACAGGGCAATCAATATGGTTTCAAAAATCTTACTTTAAAAGGGAACTCGATAGTGACTTTTAACACCGTCAGAAACCAAGGCTTTGTAAACTGGAAGGTAAAAAAAAAATTAGGTTAGTGTAGCCTCTTCTGAAAAAGTTTAATTCCTTCATTGCTTGTCATTATTTCAGGGAAGTGAGTGAGGGGAGCAGATTTTCTTGCCAATTATGTTATAGATCATGAAGAGATAATTGTCAATTCTGAAGCCTCAAGAAGGTAATATTCAAATCTAAAATCAAAATCTCTGAGTTGGTGTGAAGGCCTATATTCCAGTGTCATCATTCTATGGGTGTCTTTATCAGGAAGGGGGGTGCAGAAAATATCATGTTGTGGTTCTTTTTCAGGAGATGGTTTTCTTATTGGAATAGATAATTTTAGGATGAAATTTGGATCTGATTTTCAAGCAACCCCTTTAGCTTAAGTGTAATGCCCCCGCCATGAAAGAAATATCCATACCTTGGGAAAAATCGTGAATTCTTGAGGCAAGACGGTTTCTCCAGTAGAGCAATCAGAAAACATTGTTAATAAATAGCAGCTGGGTCGACAGTAAACAGTGATGGGATTGATGATAAACAGCAATTAGAATATAACTATAAGCAATGCAGTAATCTTAATTTAAGAAAGCCACTAAGTGTTTAGTTAAGAACAGTAATCCATAAAGAGGCGCAATTATAAGAAAACCAAAAATGATCACTATCAATTAACAAAGGGACATCAATGAGGAGACTCGACCCCTCATGAAAGGGCAGCCACTCCCCAAAAGTTGCACATCTTGAGGAGAATGATAAGATATAAAGCCATGATGGGAAAAGACAGCAAGAGGCATCAAAGAACAGCAAGAGGCATCGAAGAACAACAAGAGAGATTCAGATATATACAGCAATTAATAAAAGAAGCAGGTCCAGATTTATTAAGTTCATAATTATGATAATTCTCTTAAATATATGTTGAATAATTAAAATATGTTTGGCTTATACATTATAAGTTCGTAATTATGATAAGATCTCGTGTGTGTGTGTGTGTGTGTGCGCGCGTGTGTGTGTGTCGAATGTAAAATACATGTATGTGAAAATAAAGCAATCATATAGGGAAGGTGAGGAGGTGTAAGGAAGGGGAGCAAATATAAGATCACTATCTACTTGTCTGCTCTTAGGCTTACATAGGTAGATTACAAGGCTCCCTATTGTGATCTTCTCTCCCAACTCTACTATAGTTGACTATTGACTTAAAGGGAGGATGCATCAATAGGGAAAGCAGATACAAGTACCCCACTAAGTAGACCACACCGAGTGGATGTCCAATGTGTCTGCCACTGGGGCCAGGAGGGTGAATGCCTGCTCTTAGGTTTAGTGCAGGGATGGCTTCCGATGGATGTATCATGCTTCCTTCTCCAAACCCTAATGTGTTTGAATACTAGGCAGTAATATAAATATAGTTTATTTGTAATGTCCCCTTTCTGAAATGGGAATTTAATAATTATTATGTAACTTTCTGTTATTAATAATTATTAAAATCCCATTTCAGAATGGGGATTTAATAATAATAAATTAAAATATACAAATAAATGGATAAATAGCTATAATATGATTTTATTTAGGGATGCTGAGAATACAACAGCGATCGCTTGGTAAGGATCAATGATAAGCATAATCTGTAAGTGATGACTTCTTGAGGACTGCGATATGGTCTGGGTTGACTCCTTACATTGAAGGAAAACAGTACTTCAGTATATTAAGTTGACTAAGACTTGAACGGAGATCTTCATTTAAGTACTTATCCCTGCCAAATATGGGGAATGTTGCACGGACACAGATACGGATACTGTATTGGATACAGATACGGCCATTTTTTTTAATACCCCCAATATGGATACGGCATCAATAAAAAACACATACACATATTTAACACAATTTTCTAAGTTTTTAGAGGAGATTTTCGTCACTTCAAAAGCAATATAGACACATAAATGCCACATAAGTAATTATAAGTTAATTTAACACTTTATAATATGCAAAAATAGTAGAGTTGCATTGGAAGACAGCCCAAAAAATGGGTCAGTGAAATAGAAAAACATTTCATTTGTCTTTCTCATTTGGTGTAGGTTTTGTTTATACCAATTTTTTTTTAAATTGCAGTAATGAAGTTTTTTTAAATTAAATTTGGGAAGATTTACATCAAATTTTAAAAATAACAAATCACAGTATTTGGCACCGTTGGAAAATCAAGTTATTTTGGGCACACATGGGTACAATATTAGATGTGTATCCAGGCTGTATTGGATACTTCCAAAATTGGATACAGGGATATGTGCGCCCAAGGAGGGACAAAGGAGTTTTTGGCTACTATGAATATGGGTTAAAGGCAAATACATATATAGAGAGAAGAAGCTTATGTGGCTTATGCTCTAACATAGCTACACAACATGAATGGAGAAGACATGTGCAACATCCACGATAGAATATGTGGTGATAATGCAATCAATGAAAGCTTCGATAGAGAAGCAAGGAAGAAGGCATAAGGCATATCGATTACAAATATAAAGCGGCGGTCATAATGCAAAGCAGGGGCGTAAAATCTCTTTACTATCACAAACAAACACTCACCTTTCACCTAGGGCATGGATCAATAGTACTTGCTTCACAATTAGGCCTCTTTCCTAGTAGCCCTCCAATTAGGTTTGTCAAGGCATAACTTTAAGGGAAGATTTTCAATTCTAAAATTGAAGGTAGTTTTCAATACCCATTTGGGTATTTTATAACATATATTAAAATGGGTAGGGGTTCCTTTGGAATGAAGGGTCTAAAAATTGACTGTCCTATTTGTCAATAGGCCTAATTTGACAATCTTGCCTAGGTCTGGCACTAGGGCTTGGCACAAAATCAACCCAGATGTTCAAGCTCTCGTTCCAATGCAAGGAACACATTCATTAGGGTCCAAATCAATTGTTCCCAACCCAAGGGCTCTTCCTTCAATAGGGCTCTTCCTTCAATCGATTTTTCAACATAAAGCTGTTGATGTGAGTTTTGTACCACTACATAACATATAGGACCAAACGCTTGATGCGGAGTATCAAACACTTAACCCTCTCTTGAAAAGTATATACTCACGAAGAACATGAGTAAACACTCCAAGGTT
>MU226453.1:3095746-3129347 GCA_018584345.1 Thuja plicata
TTTCCGAACCTCTGAACCTGTGATTGAACCACTTCGAATCTCTTTGAACCTTGGTTCAAAGTACTTCAAAGAGATTCAAGACCCCAAACATGAAAGTTTAAAACTGGGTTCTATATGGGTACCAACACATGGGTAGATCCAACTTGATCTTGTGACTCTCTCCCTTCACTGCCTTCAACAACCTTGCCATTCTCAATTCCTTAGGGTCCAACTCCTCTTGGTGCCCTTCTTGGAGAGTCTCCTCTTCCCCTTCTTCTTCCTCTTCTTCTTGGTCACTTACATCACCTGTGACCACAACTCTCCTTTGGTTTATCTCTACTGCAGCAAGCCTGGCTAGAAGACCTTCTTGGAATTCTCTCATTTCCCTTATCTCCCTAGCATGGCTTTCCTTCAACTCCATTACTTCTCTAGCAACTGAGTTTTCATGTAGGAGGCATTTTGTCCCTTCTCAATGCAACCTTCTCTTCTCATAGACCTACCTTTGCTCTAATACCAATTTAATGCAAAGTGGGGGCTTAGAATCTCTATACTATCACAAACAAACACTCAACTTTCACCCAGGGCATGGATCAATAGTGCTTCATTCACAATTAGGCCTCTTTCTTAGTAGCCCTCCAATTAGGTATGTCAGGGCATAACTTTTAGGGCAGACTTCCGATTCTAAATTTGAAGATAGTTTTAGATACCCATTTGGCCATTTTATAACATATATTTAAATGGGTAGTACTTCCTTCACAATTAGGCCTCTTTCTTAGTAGCCCTCCAATTAGGTATGCCAAGGCATAACTTTTAGGGCAGACTTCCAACTAAATTTGAAGATAGTTTTAGATTACCCATTTGGCCATTTTATAACATATATTGAAATGGGTAGAGGTTTCTTTGGAATGAAGGGTCCAAAAATTGACTGTCCTATTTGTCAATAGGCCTAATTTAACAATCTTACCTAGGTCTAGCACTAGGACTTGGCACAAAATCCACCCAAATGTTCAAGCTCTTGTTCCAACACAAGGAACACATTCGTTAGGGTCCAAATCAACTATTCCCAACCCAAGGGCTCTTTGTTAGGATTAGAAGACAGATATCTAACAGTTACATGCAAATACGATTAATAAAACGAAGGAATAAAACACATACACAAAAACAAGGCACGAAGAATTTAACGTGGTTCATCCACTCTTGGGCTACGTCCACCAAACAGAGAGTCCAATCTTATTATCTAGTAATTTCAACTGATTACAACTAGTGATCACTTGCAGTTCAATACCGCTATCAATTCTACAATACTTCTTCACACTACTAAGTCATAACCCTAACACCGTTTTTCTTATAGAAAAACCCTAACCCTAAAAATTGCTTGACGGGTTAACCTAGGGAAATGCTTGACGAGTTAACCTAGGTAAATGCTTGAAGAGTTAATCCAAAAAATTTAGAACCCCACGAATTGCACAAAGTGTACAGTACTTGCCTGATCAGTCACCACAAACCAACACTCTTCCTTCAATCAATTTTTCAACATAAACCTTCACTACCACGGTTTTCTGTGACTGATACATAGGGATATCAGTCCTCTTGAATCTCCAATCGGTTTCAAGCAGGTACAGACCCGTACAATTCTGTACAAAGCAGAAAAACAAAGAAAAACGTGTGCAGATTGCAGAATTATTGATGTTTTTATTGCAACCACTCCTCCAAATCAACAACCTCTATGGTCGATGGAACAAGGTTGTTTATACAAGGTAACAAAACATCATTTGGTGTCGTCATGACAACTTTTACAAGAAAAGTTGATTGACAACTTTTGACTCTCAGAGATTATAAAACAAAAAAGCATTTGATATCCATATTCAATAACATCATGGAGAATTTATACAATGTCATTTGCAGTCCATTGTGGACAGTTATCCAATAGCAATTATACCAGTTTAAGGATAGTTACCGAATAACAGTTATGCCAAACAAACAATGTAATACAATTATGAAGTTACGCCAACATCCGCCCCCCCCTTATTACATTGATCCTAAAACCATAAAAACATCTTGCCCTAGGGACCCCTCCTTAAGGCTTACATAACAAAACATGTTGATTACATAATATGAATACATATGTTGAGAAAATCTTCTATTTAACAGGATGACCTTAGCATCATCATCATCAACAGGAGCCTTAACCTCTGCAAGTTGCCTAATGAAAGACCTTAAATTACTTATATGGTTTGACATTATGATTCCATTTTCCATTTTGAATCTAAACAATTGAAGTTTTAGAGAAAACTTTGCATTGATAGCTTTTGCTCCAAACAACTTGTTTAGATTATCCCAAATGTCTGCAGAAGTGTTATCTAAATCTACATGATGAAGTTCAGAATTTGCAAGAGCAAGACCAATAATAGCCTTGGCTTTATCATCTCTAATGTTCCACTCCAACAATTTATTTGCGTCTGTAGGTGGTTTTTCTTTGCCGCTTACTATGCCCCATAAGTTTTTATTCATAAATTGCATTTGTATTTTTATTCTCCATGTATGAAAATTGAAACCAGAGTATTTACCTAATGGAATCTCCATTGAACAACAACACTATCACTAACAACTTATTTCTCTTACCGCCAACCACTCACAAAATTGAAAATATTATGTATTCTATACTTGGTTGAAAGTACGTACTTACTAATATTCTGGCCGCATTAGAAACGACGTGCTTCACATCCACAAATTCTTCAATAGTGGCTACAAACAACTCTGCTCCAATCGTTGTTTCATACCTTAAGTATCCATTTTGCACTCAACACCATTCCCAACTTCTAATCTCATTTCTTGGGATTGAATCATTTTAATATTTAATCATACTTCTTGCTTTTTGCATTTGTAATAAAAACACCATGGAGGATTTGATAGAAGCTATCAAGAATGACATTACTTATCATTTACCGCGTACATCTTGTTTGTAGATGAGAATCGTGTATAGTGTACGTAGGAGACTCTTAATGTATCGAAGCAACCCAACAATCGCCGAAACAAGGATTCACCGTCAGGAGATAGTCGCAAGGGCCCACAGATCAAATCCTTGTGACAAACTTTTATCCCATAGCCAATAAGCCAATGCATATGTCCGTGTGGGAAGGTAAGACCTTCAAACGGTAAGAATGGAGTGTCTCTCTAAATAAACAAATACAAATGTCAACTAACACCAATCACCGTGGGCACCACCTCAACGTAGGCATGCATCATCCGTCAGCATGTCACAGAACACATCATGCTTCCGCAGACTCGTCTTACATACGTGCTCTGTCACAGAACTGCTCAGTCTTACATACGCGCTCTGATACCAAATCTCAAAGATTATAAAACAGATAAGCATTCGATATCCATATTCAATAACATCGGGGAGAATTTATACAATGTCATTTGCAGTCCGTTGTGGACAGTTATCCAACAATAGTTATACCAGTTTGAGGATAGTTACCCAATAACAGTTATGCCAAACTGACAATGTAATACAATTATGAAGTTACGCCAACATTGACATGTTTGCATTTCCAAATATCAAATGACCCAAACTAGACTCTTAACAACCTGCAATGGTCTAATGAGACCTTATTACATGTAATCAAGACAAGATCAAACAAAAGATGACCATATGTGCCTTTTAGAGGCATGAAACTCCAGGGTGCCGCTGCACTAGGTCAGCACTTTAATCAAACATATCCAATTGATAACAATTAGGTATGAAAGCAACAACGGTGGCATTAAAAGAGTGTATCTTGACCAAGACATGCGAACTATTCAAATAGAAGAATGAAGGAAATCGGAATTAGTCAAACAGCAACTAAGAATTAATAAGGAGGTCAGAGATATCATGCCTTGCAAGAATATCTAAAGGTCTAATTCTACAAAACAATGACTAAAGATTATAAAGGTTAGTGGTGTGAAGAGATACACGTTCTACAATGATCTTCAAAGCTATCGACTAATTATATGAAACCAAATCAACGTTACAAGATCACAATTGAGGTTATCGATATGAGATGTCGCAGCAGGGGCATATAGCAAACATGTCAATGAATCATGTACGGCAAATAGTAATACCACGGCGCTTACATACTATAGTGCATGATGAAATACGATGCATGCCAAAGATGTCAACTTCAAGAAGGATTAAGAACAGTGAGCATTCTGAGAAGAAAGTTAAACAATATTATGAAAAAGATACACTGCTTCGAAGGTTGTATAAGATCGAGTGTTAATATTATGATGTTGATGACTCAACAAAAGTAAAGGAATGAGTCGTCATGATAATCGATTTTGGGAAGTCGTCAATAAGGGCCAGCTATTATCACCGACTATGAAACAATGATGATCATAGTCTTATAAATATTGGTGTTGAGACGATAACTAATAGATTAACATATTATCAATTAGTTCTTCTTCAAGTGGTGCAAACATAAGACACGTCTCATGTGAGACAACTCTTCCATCATGAACAAAGATATAAAAGGTTGTTCACATCAATCCTTCAAGGGGCATGGGGAGAATCATAGTATTTAATATATTCAATATTGATCACAAAAAAGAGATCAGAAGGGAGAATCAGATTAATTATATCTGGCATTCGTGAAGGAATAAAGAATATATATGTTATATTTGAGGAAGAGATTAAAAATATATTCAATACTCTTCAGAGAGATTGCTGGCAAGCATGTATACAGATTTACAGAATATTATGTCTGAGGTCTGATAAGGATAAGGCATTCTATGGTCTAATAGGTATTATATATATACTGCTTTTGGAAGAGTGGATTGTTTTGTGTAGGGAGAGGCGGAGTAATCCCATCCCAAATTAGGTGACTCCCAAGTGGTGGTATTGACAGGCATTCATGAAACCTTTGGGCCTACTTGTTGAGGTGGTTTCAAACGCCCTATGACAGTAAATCCCCATCCTCCATAAGGGTTAGGAAAGAAGTAAGAGGTCTAAATAATACAAACGTGGATTGTATTACGAACAAATTGATTATCTTTAGCTTAATAATTTAACTAAGGAATAATATTGCATAATAATGTAAAATGATGCATCTTAAACAAGCAGTCCCTAGTAGGGGACATTGCATTATTTTATTAATTTGAGATAATTATATGGGCCTATCTAACCCCAATGATTGGAACACACGTACATATATCATTGTTTGTGGTTGCAGGATTTAAATCAAGGTTTATCTTGTTTAAAAGGGACGTTTTATAAGGGAAAGATACATACATCTCTAACCATATCTCATCACTTAGCATTTGTGATTTTAGGTCAAATACTTGGGTAAATCCAGAAGAGGATTACACTAAGATATGCCCAATATAGGGAATTTTTATTAACTACTATTGAAATTTAAGCTTTGTTTTTTTTAATGTTTAATAGAAAAGCGGAGGGCCTTATGTCCGTCATTTACATATTAAAAAAATGGATTACTGCCAAGCAATTCAAACATCTAATTTCTAAACAATCATTGTGTTCTACTAGTTTAGGCAACCATAATTTGTAGTCAGATGTGAACCAATTATTGATATTCAAAATTATGAACTGAACTCTGAATTTCAATTTACTTAAGTGTACTCTGCTATAAGTATTTTCTTATACATAACGTATATCAATCATTAGATAGAAGAGAATAACAATGTGGTGAACTTCGCAAATTTGTAATTGAAGAAAAGCTTCAGGAGCTTCTTTGCATTTATCCAGAAAAATGAGCACCTAATCGCAACCATGTACACGAAACATAGGGAAACGTATCCAGATACACATGGATGCTATAATAAGACTCTTTATACATTCCCAATATCCATACTAATCTGAAACAATGTTCATTATTTTGGGATTCATACCAAACTGCTATAGGTCTTCCACATGAAGATCAAATAAATAACCATGACCATTGCCATCAGGAATAAAGTGTCCTTCTACAATAAAGTACAGTAATGGGAAGGATAGGAACATTCTTTGTTAAAATGATATCTCTCTTCTCCCTTTCCTTTTGAACCTATTTACTTGTGTTATGATTTCAACTACTAATTTGCAGTGGTCTTTTGGTGTGAATTTATACTTGCAAAAACAAAAATGACTGGCATATGAAACATCGGGCTATTATAACAGTTAACACTCTAAGCAATCTATTAAACAACCTTCACATTTGCAGCCTGGTTTCATGTCAAATAAAGAAGCTTCAAGCTCAATAAACTGCCTAACGTAAATTGCAAATAAAAAAATGGTTTCCGTGAAATGTACCATTATAGTTTAAATTTTAATATGGCTGTAGGGTCAATTTTGATGCACTAAAGAATATCAATGACTTAAATCTGCAGGACCCCTAGAAACAAATGAAGTCAATAATTGTCATCATTGCAATGCTTTGCATCTAGGAAAGAAAAAGCTCAAACAGTGGCTGCTGAAATGTATTGTCCCCTAATGGAACATTACTTAATTTACCCTAAAATTCCCAACTAGGGTTTGGATTGTGCTTGGAAATTGAAATTTAACTTAGTCTCTTGATAAATAAACATATAATCAAGTTACAAATCATAAAAATCAGATAGCATATGTGGAATTCATTTGAGGCTCTATTCAATGACTCATCCACGTTATGAAGCCCACGGAGATCATACAAACAGCCTTGAGCCTATCCATTAGTTTAGGGGCATGAGAGTACATCGGACATTCGGCCACCTAAGGGGCACGGAATTACATCCGCCATATCGGCCTCAATTGAGCACTTAAGTATATCTGCCATATTGGCCCCCTAGGGGCACGAAAGTACATCTGTCGTATGGGCCTCCTATTGAACTTGAATGGATCACTCAGCTATTTGCTCTCCTTATATGCCCACATCTGCCCTTCATAATGGAATGATGGATTGGATGAAGCCTCTAAGAAATCATTTTGTCTACTCTATTTTGCACATGCAGAATTATAACAAGTGCAATAATGCATATGTAACAGCAGTATATAATATTCTTTAATAATGCCTCAGCCAAGACGTAATGCATTATATCTCAGACCACACTATTTAGAGAGATATCTAGGCTACCGATTAATATATTTATATCTGAATCTGAAGGCTCTTTTGAATGCTTATGATTGTACTTCTTCCATGCCTCCCATTTCAAAGTGAATTCTTCTTTATACATTATTGGTGAAAGGGTCACCACTTTCATAAGAATTGAGTCACCACTTTTCATGGTTGCCTTCGAGAATAATATAATATTCCCTATATTGATCTCCCTTGGATCCTCCTCAAATGAAACTTCTCCCCTTTACAATTTCAGATGTGAGGGAGAAATTACACCCCTTCATCATGTCTACACCTTGGCAAGAGTCACGATCTTTTACAATTACAACCCTTCAAAAGAGTCACAACCCTTCTTCATTCCTGCCCTTTAAGAGAGTCACAACCTTTCATAATTACACCCCTTTGAAAGAGTAACAACCTTTCATAATTACAACCTTTTGAAAAAGTCACAACCCTTCATAACTGTTGCCTTTTGAAGGACTCGCTTATTTTCTTCTCTATTAATTCTTTCTTGATTAACACCTTCCCTTTTCTCCTCTTCCTCCTCCCCTTTTCAAATGAGATTTTCTTCTCTCTTTTATATCTCATGTTTAAGTGAGTCACAACTTTTCATCTCATGACTTTTGACCATTCATTAATCTTAACTAAATTAGTTATTTATGTGTTTTTTTTAATATTTATGGTTTAAATTTTATTTTATTCCTCAAACAATGTCAATTATATCTAAGTCTTTTGATTTGAGGGTCCCTAAACAAATCCTTAGATCTCTTTGTGATATATTTAGCTTTTGTTGTGCAACTCTGATATTATCTCATGTATCTTTGTCTTTAATTCAATTGTGAGTTATCTCAACCAATGATCGGAAATTTACAAGGTTTGTAATATTAAGACGTGTTCTCTCGTCCTTCTTTTCTCATCACTTGAAAATGTAAAGGATTAAATTGACCCAATGTAATGCACAATATCATAGATATTTTTGTATGCTTTAACACAAGAACTTTAACATATATTAAGATGAAGATTAGAAGCATGACACACATCTATGACCTCAAATGCAATAAACTCATATCTTTTTGGTTCACTCCAGTTATTCTCATATTCTAGATCCACCAAAAATAGAGCCAAACACGAAGCATACACATAAAACACGAAGCATACACATAAATATATGCAAACATAAAGCATACACGCTAAAACATGTATTGTTAGGTCTTCCTATTGGCTAGAATTCATTTACAAGTTCATTGTTACCCTAAAAGATGTTGGGTTCAAAGGTCTGATACCATTTGTAATGTCCCCTATTGCGACATTACTTGATTTACCCTAAAATTCTCAACTGGGATTTGGATTGTTCTTGGAAATTGAAATTTAACTTAATCTCTTGATAAATAAACATATAATCAAGTTACACATCATAATAATCCAAAAGCGTATGTGAGATTCTTTTGAGGATTTATTCAATGACTCATCCACATTATGAAACCCACGAAAGATCATACAAGGCACTTTGAGCCTATCCATTAGTTTTGGGGCATGAAAGTACATCTGTCATTCAGTTTCCTATGAGGCATGGAAATACATCCACAATATTGGCCTCAATTGGGCACGGAAGTATATCTACCGTATTGACATCCTAAAGGGCACAAAAGTACATCCGCCACAAAAGTACATCCACCATATTGGCCTCCTAAGGGGCACAGAAATACATCCGGCATGGAAGCATATCTGCCATATTGGCCTCTAATGGAAACGAAAGTACGTCTGCCATATCGGCCTCAATTGGGCACAGAAGCATACTTACCATATCAACCTCCTAAGGGGCACAAAAGTATATCTGCCACATTGGCCTCCTATTTAACTTGAATGGACCACTCGGCTACTTGCTCTCCTTATATGCCCACCTCTTCCCTTCATAACAGAATAGTAGATTGGATGAAGCCTCTAAGAAATCATTTCATCTACTCTATTATGCATATACAGAATTATAACAAGCGCAATAATGTATATATAACAGCAGCAATATAACATTCCCTAATAATGACTCAGCCAAGACGTAATGAATTATATCTCAAACCACACTATTTAGAGAAATATATAGGTTGTCTGTTGATATATTTATATGTGAATCTGAAGGCTCTTTTGAATGCTTATGATTGTACTTCTTCCCTGCCTCCCATTTCAAAACGAATTCTTTGTTGTACATTATTGGTGAAAGGGTCACCACCTTCCATAATTGACTCACCACTTTTTATGGTTGCCTTTGAGAATAATGTAATATTCCCCAAACTGATCTCCCTTGCATCCTCCTCAAATGAAACTCTCTCCCCTTTATATATTCCAATGTGAGGGAGAAGTTACACTTCTTCATCATGTCCGCCCCTTGGCAAGAGTCGCGACCTTTCACAATTATAACCCTTCAAAAGAGTCACAACCATTTATCATTCATGTCTTTTAAGAGAGTCACAACCTTTCGTAATTAGACCCCTTTGAAAGAGACACTACCCTTCATTATCACTGCCCTTTGAAAGAGTCACAAACTTTCATAATTACAACCTTTTGAGAGAGTCACAACCCTTCATAACTTTTATCTTTTGGAGGAGTCACTTCCTTATTTTCTTCTCTATTAAGTCTTTCTTGATTCAAACCTTCCCGTTTCTCCTTCATCTCCCCCTTTCAAGTGAAGTTCTCCTCTCTTTTATATCTCACGTTTGAGGGAGTCACAAATTTTCATCTCACGTCTTTTAACCATTCATTAGTCTTAACTAAATTTTATTTATGTTATGTTTATTCTTTCATATTTATAACTTAAATTTTATTTTTGTTCTTTTATATTGCACTTTTATTATATTTATAATTTATTTATTACTAAACCCTATTTCAAAAAGGGAACATTACATTGTTAAGCTTCAAGCTCCATCACATTGTCGATAAACTGCCTAACGTAAATTGCAAATAACAAAAAAGTTTCCTTGAAATGTACCACCACAATTTAAATTTCAATGTGATTGTAGGACCAATTTTGATGCACCAAGGAATAACAATGACTCAAATATGCAAGACCCCCTAGAGACAAATGAAGCCAATGGTTGCCATCATTGCAATGCTTTGCATCTAGGGAAGAAAAAGCTCAAATAGTGGCTGCTGAAAATACATTAATTATATTAAAATATCAAAGGATAATGTATTTTACTGAACCAGCGATCATTCAAAAGCACATAATCTCTTTTGTTCCAAAGGTTTAGCAAATAAAATCAAGATCCTTTGTGTAAAATTTGGCTATGAAGCTAGCCGCCCAAGATCTAGAGGCAACGGAAAGCACAATGACAAGAGAGAAATACTATAATAAGAATAAATTGTATTCTCACCAAGAATACAATAGAAACAATACAATGAATTCAATGAATATTACATAGGAGACCCCTTGCTTATATAGACAAGGTGAGTACAAAGAAGAGAAAGAGACAATGAAAAATGTCATTGTCTCATTACATGATAATCAAGAGACAACTCATCACCCATATAAGGTGGAATCTCATGTCCACCAGAGGTGGATCATCCTCCAATGTGTAACAAAGTATGTGTGACATGTGCAACGAAGGTGGAAGGTGATAAAGTGATAGGACCATATAAAGGTGGATCACCCACCAAAGGTGGAAAAGTCCATCCACTATTAGTGGATATGATAAAATAATAGCATTATAAGTCCACATAAAGCGGAAATGCTCCAACTAATCCTATGTAATTCCCTAAGTATGCTTAAGTGTAATTAGGACCTAAGTGACAATTAACCAAGGTAAAATGTCTTAATTACACCAACAACCACCCTTAGTGCAACTTAGGGAGAATGTACAAAAGCTAACAATGCAAGATGGGTCTTAGCTACTAGGCCATGTTAGGTACCCATGTACAAATGCAATGCAATCTCTCACAAATGGAGAAAGGGAGAAAACTCCCCCCAAAAAAGAGATGAAAACACACAATTCTCTCAATGATGTATGAGAGAGAAGAAGAGAGACCATGAAATCCCACCTCAATGTAGAATCTCCTATAAAGATGGTTCAAGATGATGACTAATACTCCTCCATAGGAATAAAATAGAGCCAATGCTACACCAAGACTGCCAAAGTGTGGCAAAACCAGGTACCAATGTTGATGAAGAACGATTGATGAATCACCCGCTACAATATGATGAAGATCAAGTATGAGACACCTGCTTGAGCATCAACTGGATACTTGGCGGATTGGTACATTCTAAGTCTTGACTGGAGTCATGCACCAAGTCTCACAAGATACTTCCTAATCTACTGAGTACAAAAGGATTACATCAAATATGTCATCAATGACAAAGTACAAAGAAGGAAGACACTTTATATTAGTGCATGTATAACATAACTCATGCAATAGAATACAACATGATACAACAATGACGCAAACTAGAAACTAATAATGATGCCCACCAAAGGATGTGCTACAAATGATCACTAATGATGCCTCTGATTGGACTAATGTGCGAAGAAAACATAGGAGTAACTGACCTCCCTTGACTGTCAATTGGAAGACGGATCACTGCAATAGGTATTAGATGAACAAAGAAATATGTTCCCAATTTGCATATTTATTTGCAATTTTTTTTAAAAAATTATAAGAAAAAAAATTAGAAACACTATTACTAACAAACTTTATTAAAATAACAAAGAAAATTTGATTTTTTTTTCTTTTTTCTTTCTTGGACTTTCCATTTTAGTGATTACAATTGCCACAATTAAGCTATAATAGGCTTAGATAACTATGCAAAAGACCAAACTAAGGTCTATGCATTACAATTGTAAAAATAAGCCAAATTATGAAAGTACAATTTCTAATCATAGACACTATAAACTGATAGTACTACTATAAAATACATATAAAATTATGCACTTTCAAAAAAATTGCACCTTAAAAGGAGTTTGTGTATGAGTCGAAACCAGGCCTCGAGCACTGAAATCAAAAAACTCCTAGACCATTGTGTAGCGCACGAAATTCTACTCCAAATAAAAAAAATTGCTCAAAAAAGGAGTTCGGATGACTGAAATGTTGTTGTTTGAAAATCGCTTGCGTACTCGACACTTCAATCACCATCCCACCTCCAAACTTCAAATGACTAAAGATTTGGCCTTTGATGTCTGATTTGGATGAAACAAAAGTTGATCTTGGAGTTTTTTGACCTCCTCAATGTGATGCCAACCTCTTGTTTGCACCAGCAACCTCCAATTTTTCCCTACAATAGAAAGCCACAAAGAGCCCCCCCCCAAAATATGCACTCAAATCACTCAAAAGGCTATCCAATGGCACTATATGGACTCTGATACCATGTAAGGTTTGGCTATGAAGGTAGACACCCAAGATCTAGAGGCAATCGAAAGCACAATGACAAAAGAGAAATAATATGATAAGAATAAATTGTATTCTCACCAAGAATGTAATAGAAACAATACAATGGATTCAATGAATATTACATGGGAGACCACTTGCTTGTATAGACAAGGTGAGTACAAAGGAGTGAATGAGACAATGACAATTGTCGTTGTCTCATTACATGATAATCAAGAGACAACTTATCGGCCACATAAGGTGGAATCACATGTCCACTAGAGGTGAATCATCCTTTGATGTGTAACAAAGTATGTGCATCATGTGCAACAAAGGTGGAAGGTGATAAAGTGATAAGACCACATAAAGGTGGATCACCCATCAAAGGTGGAAAAGTCCATCCACTATCAGTGGATATGAATAAAATAATAGCATAATAAGTTCACATAAAGTGGAA
This sequence comes from Thuja plicata, assembly GCA_018584345.1. NCBI lineage: Eukaryota > Viridiplantae > Streptophyta > Pinopsida > Cupressales > Cupressaceae > Thuja > Thuja plicata. The sequence goes on from MU226453.1 coordinate 3,108,599, forward strand.
ATCCTCCAACTAATCCTACGTAATTCCCTAAGTAAGATTAAGTAAAGTATAATTAGGACCTAGGTGACAATTAACCAAGGTAAAATGTCTTAATTACACCAACACTCTGGCTAAAAAATATCTAAAATTATGATCAAAGCATCAAGCAAGAAATAATGCATGCTAATTCCAAAAGAAAAGTGTGTAGTGCAATGAAGAATGACTGTAAAGATTTCCTATCAGAAGGGCATAAAAAGTGAAGTCACTCAGTTTGATTTCGTGCAGCCTTACACACAAGGTGATGTTGCTTGGCTTTAAAATAGCTCAGCCATCTATCATAAGACAGTACATATCAAGCAACTATGAGATTATGCAGTTAGAACAAGAACAATAGGTATAGAATGAGGGTTTTAGAAAGATCTGTATATCTAATCCTGTATTATTGTTGTACAATCAATGTAAGTACAAATGGGTTACAACTTATAACAATGGTAGTCATTGAATTCAACAGTGCACATACGGTAATGGCTTCTGAGGTCTTTGAACATGTTTTCTGCTTTCACGAGAACAACCTATGAGTCCATGTCAGAGGGTACACTTTGCACTACTACCACTACATATAAACTAAAGGTACATGTAAAGGTTAAAGTTTATTCCAGTCCAAGCAAGAGCTCAATTCATTGTATGAGACATTCTGTGGAAGGGCACAAGCGGTTTATTTCTTTCAATTTAAAATATATATGATTCAAATTTTGTACCCAAGATATTTGTGATCAAGCTAGGCAATAAGCTATACATTGCCAGTTCAACTGCTCCCAAAGCAAACCACACTCAAAATCTTTATTTCTTGATTTGCGCTTGTGAAATTTAGAAGATATTTGCAATCATAATCTAGTACCTAAAATCTCAAAATGAAAGTTCTAAAGCCAATAGAGTCCTATATCTAAACCTCCTGCAAACATGATAGTGATTAGGAATTGATTCAAATGACATATCCAATGCTGCAGTACTAGTGCAACATAACCCACTACCCAAACTATGAAGACAGGTAAGTGTCAATTCACTTTGAGAAAAGATTGGGAAGCATAAATGCCCTCCTACCTGACTAATGAATAGATCACTATCCCTCACCCTCAAATGTCCTTAGGTGACTTATCACTCATACCTGAATGTCTATAGGCGTGCTATGGCTCCCTAAATGCCCTTAAATGTGCTATCACTCGAATGTCAACCAATTCGATGTGGAAATATTGAATATGTCCTTGAGTACACCGGATTCTATTAACTTGCCTATTTTGGCCACCAAGAAAGCACCAACGGAGTCTGTGGCAAGGGCCTACACTGTACCACTTTCCATGTATTCCATGCCCTTGTCGACTGCCAACTTCTTTGAGTTGTTGTAAAAGACACCAAAGAAGTGCAGATTACACTCACAACTGGGACAAAAACCTCAGTTCAGGGCAGCCAGGTAGGACACCACCTGAGCATAGCTAGTTGGATTGTTAGCTGAAGCAACTCTGTGGAAAACGAATGGCTATCATTCTACAGGCAAGCTGTTCCAGTCCAGTACCCTGAACCTAAAGATCCATCAGACGCAGCACGTGGACTTACACAGGGAGATTGCTGTTTGAACCATTATCTGCTGTACTGGGATGAAATCCCCAGGACTGCAACTTTAAATTTCAGACAGACCTTTCTCCAGTCATCATTTTTCTCAGGCGCTATATCCTAAGAGAGGCAGTTTGATCATCACATACTGGAATCATCATAGCTAGAGCAGGAGGGAAGTTTGCGGATTAAGGCATATCACATCCTCACTGACAGTACCAGCGTGACTGGAAGATCTGATTGGGTGAACGCACAGAGATTTCAACACTGGTAGCCTGGAAAGGAGCCTTCGTAGTAACTCCAGCTCATTACTGTTCTACAGTGAGTAGACTGTTTTAAACTTTAGGCACTTAGATATGCACATTAGGAAACTCGGTTTACTCTAAATCGGTGTATGCCATCAGCAATTAAATTGTTCTTTTCGTGCATTAGACTGAAATCAGAGGATCATCGAAAGCAAATCTACACAGTGATCTGTTGGATTTCTAAATTTTTAATTGACTGAAAAAATTATACATTTCCTTTATTACTGGAATAGTGATGTGGTTAATGAATCTTGAATTGGATTGAGTGTTATGTAAGCCCTGTATAAACAGAAATGTATCTAACATAGCAGTAGTTAAGAAGTCGATTTAATTTCTGTCCTAGATCTTGCACAGGAAACTACTGTAAATTCTGCTCTAAGGATATTACAGAATGATGTAATAAAAGGTGGCGTTAGAAATACTGCATACCTCGACGGGCATGGCCAGCTTGCTGCCACCAAGACCCTCCACCAACTTCGATTCGTCCACCACAACAACAAATTTGGAGGAGGCAGCTTCGACCATCTTTTCGCGGAGAAGAGCGCCACCGCGACCCTTGACCAGGTTCAGCTCCGGATCGACCTCGTCGGCACCGTCAATGGCCAGGTCGATCTTCGGATGGTCGTCCAGTACTGACAGAGGAATTCCCAGCGAGGCCGCCTGCTCTGCCGTCCGCTTCGACGTGGGGATACCAACAATGTCCTTGAGTGCGCCAGACTTCATTAATTCGCCTATTTTGGCCACCACAAAGGCGGCAGTAGATCCCGTGCCGAGACCCAACACCATGCCACTTTCCACGTATTCCACGGCCTTGTCAGCCGCTAGTTTCTTCAAGTCGTCCTGCGTCAGGACCTTGCTTGCTCCCATGGCTTTAACGCTTAGCCTCGGCCCGCTTGCTGAAAAATAACACCTGGATTTAAAAGCCCGAAACCCAGTGTTATTATTGGAGATGCATTTGTCGGAGAGGGCAGGCGCGATGGAGAGAGCGTTAAATGCTGTTGCCGCCATGGCAAAGGCGAGGAAACAATTGAAGAAAGGAATGGAATATCGCACCTATGAATATTGAGCTGAGTTGGAGGAAGATGCCCTTCCATCCACAGTGACGCTATCCCATAATTCGACGATGGATTGAAGTGCACGGTCCGAATCGTTCGGATCTGGTGTTGGTTGCTTTCGCTTAAACTTATTTTAAATTAAAGAGCTCTCTTGAGATTTGGATTTGTGGGTTTTTTTAATCGATTTTTTCACTTGCCAAAGAATTAGCTTCACCTAACCATCTCCTCCAATCCTCAAATTCAAGCTTATCCAAAATTTTAGCTTCACTAAATCAATTTTCAAAACTATTTGATATATAAACAAACCATCTCAACTTAGAATCCATCCCAATCCAAATACACAACCATGACTCTACTTTGTTTTGATTAATTCATTTATTACCTAATCAAAAAACTCTATGATGATGATGATGATGATGACATCTTTGTTAATCAAGAATAATACAATTTGTATGACGATAATGAGAGCATTATGGTTCACGATGAATTCCCTTGATCCCTAGACTATATTGCTTTAAGCAAGATGGTCAGAAGACCTTGTATCCCAAGCAACACTCATCATGAATTGATGGACAAAGAATTGGCTAGCTTAAGCTATTGCACCACCCCTAAACACACAATTGTTGGTGGTGCAGGAGCACCCATAGGTTGTTTAGGCAATCTAGTTAGTTTAGTTGTGTGTGTGTGTGCCTTATGGCATTTTTTGGTTGTGATAAGCTTGAATCAAGCTTAAGGTCATGTTGACCATAGCATAGGTGAGATAGGATGTGTTCAGTTTGAGTCTTAGGACCTTTTAGAAAGTGCAATTAGGGCTAAGAAGTTGTAAAGACTTCTAATTGGCACATGTGTAATGATGATGTCATCATGAGGTCAGTAGGGTCTAGGATAAGTTGGAAATGTATTTTAACCTTAAATTAGGTCTTTGGTAAAGTTTGGTGAAGAATTGAAACTATTTTGCATAGTTTGCAAGAAATTTGGAAAAGTTGCAAAAGTTGCATTTTGCAACTTTGCAATGTTGCTCCGACAACATTTGCAAGAATTGCACAACTCGTCCAAAGGATGCCCTAAGGGGTTAATAACTACTACACCATCCTATATAAGGGAAATTTGGACCTGGTAGCAAGGTTGGATGCCTACTGTACGGATTATATTTTTGAATTCAAGCAAGCATATGTGACTGGGTGTGTAATTTTGTTGTTTTTGCATTACAGTGGTACTTTAATGGATTAGATTGAGCACTGTAACTCGTGCATGATGTAGGGTAGTTGTTCTTTGAATTCTGTGTGGCTTTAGATAGTCTTTTTGTTTAGTTTTAAGTCTTTCTTGCAAATACACTGTTAATGGTCTCAACCAAACAATTTGTAAAGAATGGGGTGCTAGATCATTTTCCCACCATACAAATTGTACGGCCCTTTGGGAATAGTGACTAGACTCCATGTGTGTACATATGGCAAGAGTTGGGGCCCTTGAAAGCACAGGAGCTAATTTTGGAGTCTTGCCCTAGGTGAGCCAGCGAAGAGCCCGGTAAGGAAAGACCATAGTGTAGAGCACTTAATTTGTAGAGGTGAATGCTTAGAGATGAATTTCTTCTTCGAGAAGGAAGATATGAGTCTTACCAATATTTGGTGAAGAGATGAAGACTCTACCAATCCATTTAGGAAGGCAATACTTAGCAAGTTGCAAGGGAGCCAGGAAAGGCCTAAAAAGCCTTAATTTTGCTCATTTTCAGTTAGGGCACTGTACGGACAGTTGTGACCCCAAGACCCCAAAAATCCTTGAGGGTTTGGACATATGAACTAGGAATCCAAAGAAAAGATTGAGGGTTTCTTTGGAAGGATTTAGGGAAAATCCCTGATTTCTCGGAGTAGGAGACCTAATAGGTCTATTAGCCTTTTAGGCCTAAATATGCAGTTTGGTGAAAGCGACTTGTAAATGGAGCTAGGTGGATTCCTAGTAACCCTAGTAGGATGGATAGAATCTTTTTGAAGCACCTCCACACCTCTGTAAAACCATTTTCAAGAATTGGAGGTGGAAAACCTTTAAAGTGGTTTTAAGGGCTAATGTCAAATGTTGCAAGAAAACATCAAGTGGTGATTTGACAGAAGGAACTTTGTTGATAGTTGGATTGGCAAGGAGAGCCAGGGGATCCTAAGAAGGTAAAGATCCTAAAGGTTTCAAGTGGTGGAGAGAGACACCCTAGTAGTCTTCCAATAAAGACTAAGATCATGAATCAGTGATTGATTCACCCAATCCTCCCTATCAGACTGGTATCAAAGCCCCAAAAAGATTTGGGATTGTTAGTGCATGTCAGATTGTGAGTCTAGTGGATCCATAATCATGGTAAGTAATGTGGAATTGGCCAAGAAGGTCGATGAAAAAGAGGAATATAATAAGCTATTAAGGTCCGAAAGAATAGCTCAACTTGAACAAGCACTAAGTGCAGTGTAGACTAAGACTGATGCAGTCAGTGATAAGTTGGAAGGGAAAGAATCTAAGGGTAAAGAGGTTGCAGAGGAAGACAAGACCCTTGAACCTGACCTTGTATTACAAGAGGATCCTTTCTTGAAGGCATTGAAGGCTATGAGTGGGAAGGCACTTGAAGGAATAACACTATTCAGTGGAAAGATGGAGGTAGATCTAGTTATGGACTGGATTGAGGGCATGGAAAACCACTTTGAATGTGATGGAGTTACAGAAGCTCAAAAGATCAAAGTAGCAAAGTCAAGACTTAGAGGCTCTTCTCTGACATGGTGGAAGTTCATTCAGACAGAGAGAGAAAAATAAGGCAAGAAACCAATTTCAACTTGGAAAGGAATGGTGAACAAAGTGAAGGAAGCATACATGTCGGATGACAATGAAATCCAACTGCACAAGAAGAGGCAGAGCTTAAGACAGAAGGATCTTGATGTCAATTCCTACACTGAGGAATTTCAGAAGTTGTGTATGAGATCAAATGTCTCTAAAGATGAAAGCCTTAAGGTGGCTAGATACCTTAATGGATTGAAGTGGAATATCTAAGAAGAGATGACTCTTCTCAGTCCCAAAACAGTGCACCAATGTTATCAATTGGCTATAAAGATTGAAGAAAAGAGTAGGAGAAGGCAAGATCAGACTTCTAAGAATAGAGGAAGAGGAAGGGATCAAAGAGGACATAGAGGAGGGTACCAAGGCAGAGGGACTGATCAGAGAATCCAAGGAGAGTCTAAATTTGCAGAGCATGGCAATGAGACCACTCCTAGAGGAGTTCATGGAAGAGGAAGAGGAACTCAAGGGGGTTCTAATAGAGGAAGAGAAGTAGGTAGAGGTAACTCCTACTTTGCTAACATGAAGTGTTATAATTGTGGACAGCTGGGTCATCCTTCTTATAGGTGCCCTGAGAAAACATCTTCTTCTAATGTAGAGAAGAGAATAGGATATGTTCAAGAAGACACCATGAGTGTCAAGTCACCTGAGATTAGTCATATTGAATCATAAATGGGGGAGAATTTGATGTTTAGAAGAGTTCTAATCAGACAACCAATGAAGGATGAGCCTAAACAAGGAAGAGCCTTATTCAGGGTGAGATGCAAAATACTTGGGAAAGTGTGTAAAGTTATAGTGGATTCAAGATCCACTGATAACATCATCTCAAAGGAAGCAGTAAAGAAGCTTAAGTTGGAGAATATACCCCATACTAATCCCTACAAAGTGACATGGTTGAATAAGGGAAAAAGTGTCCTAGTTAATGAACAAACTTGGGTGGAATTCTCCGTTGGAGGATACAAAGATAAATTTCTTTGTGATGTGTTGCCTATGGATGCATGCCATCTTCTTCTAGGCATGCCATGGCAGTATGATAGAGGAGCCATCTATGATGGGAAAGAGAACACAATCTCATTCAAGAAAGATGGGAAGACATTTAAGATACATCCATTGTTGGATGAAGAGGAGATACAGTCAAAGACCCCTAGTGTCATGTTAAGTACTGGCAAGGAGTTTGTCAATACTCTTCAGCAAGGAGGTGAAGGATATGCTATTATGGTGCAACCCAAGGAAGAAAAAAGACTATGCAGACACCTATACCAGAGGAAGTCCAGAAGTTACTTGGAAAGTTCAGGGATATAGTCATTGTTGGAACACCAACAACATTACCTCCAAAAAGAGGTATCATTCTTCAGATTGATTTCATACCAGGGGCTTCATTGCCTAATAAGGCAGCCTATAAACTCACACCAAATCATAACCAAGAAGTGGCCAGGCAAGTGTAGGAGTTATTATACCAAGGGATAATCCAAAAGAGCATTATTCCATGTGCAGTACTAGTGGTCTTAGCATCCAAGAAAGGTGGTAAGTTGAGACTTTGCACCGGCTCTAGGGATATTAATAGGATTACAATTAGATACAGATTTCCTATACCTAGAATTGAGGATTTGATGGATTGTCTTGGAGGGACAAGGTACTTCACTGAGTTGGACCTAAAAAGTGGGTACCACCAGATTAGAATCAAAGATGGGGATGAATGGAAGACAACTTTTAAGACTATTGATGGGTTGTATGAGTGGAGAGTTATGCCACTTGGCCTTTCAAATGCCCCTAGCACATTCATGAGGCTCATGAATTAAGTGCTAAAGGATTTCACAGGGATATTTGTGGTAGTGTATCTAGATGATATACTCATCTTCAGTAAGACAAGAGAGGAACATGTGAAGCATGTGGAAATGGTACTTAAGAGGTTGCAAGAGGAGAAGTTATCCATCAACCTAGAGAAGTGTGAGTTCTTCAAGCAAGAGCTTGTGTATTTGGGGTTTGTAGTATCCCAAGTGTCATTGAAGATGGACCCAAGCAAGGTGGAAGCTATTCTAAATTGGCCTACACCAACCATAGGGACAAAGGTAAGGAGATTTCATGGGTTAGCTCAAATTTACAGAAAATTTATAAGAAATTTTAGTGGAATTTGTGCACCAGTGCTTGATACCATTAAAGGTGGTCTAAAGACAAAGTTTAATTGGACTCTTGAAGCATAAAAGGGTTTTGAGAAGTTGAAACAAGAAGTGGCTACCCAACCCATACTTTTGTTACCTAGTTTTGATAAGCTATTCACATTGGAGTGTGATACAAGTGGCATTACAGTAGGAGGATTACTAAGCCAAGAAGGCAGACCTATAGCTTTCTTTAGTGAAAAGCTCAACGAGGCTAAAAAGAAGTACTCTACTTATTATTTAGAGTTGTATGCTCTAGTTCAGTCTCTAAGGAAGTGGAGACATTATCTCCTTCCTAAGAAGTTTGTAGTGTTTACAGATAACCAAGCACTACATCAACACACAAGAAAAGCTAAGTAATAGGCACTTGAAGTGGATGGAGTATCTTTAAGAATTTACATTCACTATCAAGCATAAGAAGGGACAATTGAACAAGGCGGCAGATGCACTAAGTAGGAGGATGCTAACAATGCAAGAAGTGGAATTCAAAAGCATTGGGATAGAGAGTTTCAAGGATCTCTATGGAGAAGATGAAGACTTCTTTGAAGCACATAAGGTATGTTCTAGTTTTGAAAATCATTTTCACAGTCAATTTTTAGAGTATACATTATAGAGTGGACTATTGTTCAAGGGAAATACACTATGTGTTCCCAAATGATCAATGAGAGAAATTATCATTCAGGAGAAGCACAATGGAAGCTTAAGTGGACATTTTGGTATCAACAAAACAATGGAGTTGGTACAAAGATTTTACTATTGGCCCAAGTTACCAAGAGATGTCAGAAGGTATGTGGAGCAATGTGTGGTTTGTATGAAAGCCAAAGGGGGGGCTAGTAATGTTGGTTTTTATCAACCCTTACCCATTCCCAATAGCCAATGGGAGTGCATTAGCATGGACTTTGTGGTTGGATAGTTTTTATGTGGTCGTAGATAGATTTAGCAAGATGAGTCATTTCATTCCTTGTAGGACCACTCGTGATGCTAGCTACATTTCTCATCTCTTTTTCAAGGAGATTGTGAGAATACATGGGCTACCCCTAAGTATAGTGTCTGACAAAGATGTTAAGTTCATGAGTCACTTTTGGAAGACTCTATGGGGAAGATTGGGAACTAATATATCTTTTGGTTCAACTTACCATCCTTAGATAGATGGTCAAACCGAGGTGATCAATAGGGTGTTAGGTAACCTTCTCAGATGCCTAACCAAGGAGTATGGACAGACTTGGGACTTGATCATTCCACAAGCTAAATATGCATATAATGATAGTGTGAATAGGACAACATGGAGAAGTCCTTTTGAGATAGTTTATGGAATGCATCCAAGGGGTGTATGTGAACTCAGAGATCTAGGAGCTATGGAGAATATAATATTTTACTCAAACAATGAAGGAGATATAGGAGCAGGTGAAGAAGACAATCACAGAGGCTACTCATAAACTGAAAAGCTAAAGTTGACATATCTAGAAAAGATATACAATTTGCAGTGGGATATTATGTCATGGTCCATTTAAACAAGTCTAGGTTGCAGAAAGGAGTGCCAACGAAGTTGCAAATGAAGACAGTGGGACCATGCAAGGTGATAGCAAAGTATGGACAGAATGTCTACAAGGTGGAGCTTCCTGAAGGTTTAAGTATTTCACCAGTGTTTAATGTAGCTGACTTGATCAAGTACAAGGGACCACTAACAAAAGTGAATGAGAACAGTAAGGAGATACTAAAGTATGTGAGTACTAAAGTCTTACCTCCTACAAACAAGCTTCAAGCAGACAAGATCTTGGAATCCAGAGTGAAGAAGTCTACAAGGCACAAGGTGTACATGGAACACCTCATACAGTGGAAGGACAAGCCAAAATATGAGGCTACATGGGTGGAAGAAGCCCATTTCAAGAAGTATGACATTGATTTGTCTCTGATACCTCCCCTCGTTCCTTGGTGTTTGTGTAGAGGGGGAGAATGGTGTGGGAGCACCCATAGGTTGTTTAGCCAATCTAGTTAGTTTAGTTGTGTGTGTGTGTGCCTTATGGAATTGTTTGGTTGTGATAATCTTGAATCAAGATTAAGGTCATGTTGACCATAGCATAGGTGAGATAGGAAGTGTTTATTTTGAGTCTTAGGACCTTTTAGAAAGTACAATTAGGGCTAAGAAGTTGTAAAGCTAAGTTGTAAAGCCTTATAATTGCACATGTGTGATGATGGTGTCATCATGAGGTTAGTAGGGTCTAGGATAGGTTGGAAATGTATTTTAACCTTAAATTAGGTCTTTGGTAAAGTTTGGTGAAGAATTGAAACTATTTTGCATAGTTTGAAAGAAATGTGGAAAAGTTGCAAAAGTTGCATTTTGCAACTTTGCAATGTTGCTCCGACAACATTTTCAAGAATTGGAAAACTCATCCAAAGGATGACCTAAGGGGTTTATAACTAATTCACCACCATATATAAGGTAAATTTGGACCTGGTAGCAAGGTTGGATGCCTACTGTACGGATTATATTTTTGAATTCAAGCAAACATATGTGATTGGGTGTGTAATTTTGTTGTTTTTGCATTACAGTGGTACTTTAATGGATTAGATTGAGCACTGTAACTCATGCATGATGTAGGGTAGTTTTTCTTTGAATTTTGTGTGGCTTTAGATAGTATTTTTGTTTAGTTTTAAGTCTTTCTTGTAAATATTTTGTGTTCTACATTGTTACTGGTCTGAACCAAACAGTTTGTAAAGAATGGGGTGCTACATCATTTTACCACTATACAAATTGTACAGACCTTTGGTAATATTGACTATACTCCATGTGTATACATATGGAAGGAGTTGGGGACCTTGAAAGCACAGGAGCTAATTTTGGAGTCTTGCCCTAGGCGAGCCAGAGAAGAGCCCGGTTAGGAAAGACCACAATGTAGATCACTTAATTTGCAGAGGTGAATGCTTAGAGATGAATTTATTATCGGAGAAGGAAGATATGAGTTTTACCAAGATTTGGTGAAGAGAAGAAGACTCTACCAATCCATTTAAGAAGGTAATACTTAACAAGCTGCAGAGGAGCCAGGAAAGGCCTAAAAAGCCTTAATTTTGCTCATTTTCAGTTAGGGCACTGTACAGACATTTGTGACCCCAAGACCCAAAAAATCCTTGATGGGTGGAAATATGAAATATTAATCCCAAAAAAATATTGGGGGTTTCTTTGTAAGGATTTAGGGAAAATCCCTGATTTCTCAGAGTAGGAGACCTAACAGGGCTAGTAGCCTTTTAGGCCTAAATATGCAGTTTGGTGAAAGCGACTTGCAAATGGAACTAGGTGGATTCCTAGTAACCCTATTAGAATGGATAGAAGCTTTTTGAAGCACCTCCACACCTCTATAAAACCATTTTCAATAATTGGAGGTGGAAATCCTTTAAAGTGGTTTTAAGGGCTAATATCAAATGTTGCAAGAAAACATCAAGTGGTGATTTGATAGAAGGAACTTTATTGATAGTTGGATTAGAAAGGAGAACTAGGGGATCCTCATAAGGTGAATATCCTAAAGGTTTCAAGTGGTGGAGAGAGACACCCTAGTATTCTTCCAAGAAAGACTAAGAGCATGAATTAGTGATTGATTCACCCAATCCTCCCTATTAGTTGGTCATCCTTGTTATGCCTTTAATAATAGAAACTCATCTTTAATCAAAGGTATTCTTCACTCATACACATCTTAAATCTCACTCTCACATGATTCTATTTTAGTCTCCACCTCCTATTCCAATCCTTCATCCACCAAACCTTTGCAATCCAAGTACCAATCAACCAATATCACCTTCAAGGATTTTCTCAAAGCACTATTTGAAAATAATTATGAGTGACCAATAATCACAAATGTCATTTTTTTATCCCATAATATTGTTAATTTTATGTAATCCAAATGTCTCCTTAACCATGCAACCATAAATTCCAAATCACTCACATCTATTAAATCTAATATCCATAAAATATCAAAAAAATTTACCCCAACCATGTGTAGAAATCCAAGCATTTATTCATCCATTAATTGCTAAAATAAGATTCTCCTCATATTATCTAAGAAATAATATTATGTTAAGAGCTTGTCCCCAAGCATGTTGACACGTGTCCTCATCTCAATTGTGATTTGAGTATCCCAACTAATCCTTTCCATGATCCCCCACTGTCTCAAGATTAAAATATCCATATGAAAATAATCTCCAAACCAAAATCATATCACCTAGGTTCCTCCAACTCTATGTATTTTATTTTTCTTATCATTAAGTAAACTACCACCATCACTACTCCTTACCCATAAAAAATGGATTTACATCTTGTTCTCAAAATAGCATCTTATTGAAAATTAGATTTGTCAACTTATCCATTGATAAGTAGGAGGTATTTTAATTCCACAGTAAGTCAAATTATGATATTGCTATCAGGATAGAAATATCACAACTTATCCACCATCAAGGCAAAATTTTAGGCCTTCGTGAGAAAGTTTTCTTAGAACCCAACCAACTCAATGTGAATCCAAGGTATCAAGTGTTAAACACATCTAGAAAACTGGGGGGCAAGGGGAGGAGGGAGGTGAATTTGTATTCCCTTTAATTCAATCCAATCTAATTTGTGTCTCTAACTTCTAATCCAATTTTCTAAAAGTAAAACTAGAAAGCAAAGCATGCACCACATTAACATACACAAGAACACTAGATTTTATATGGGAACCCCAATAAGGGAAAAACCATTGTGAGAAATCTCACAATATATGAACAAGCACTACAACACTATTTTAGGGCTACAACCCAAGGAATCAACTACTCCTTGAAGAATTTTTTATGGCAGTGTTAAATGGAGTTCACTGCTCCCTTGATACAACACATTATTACAATGATTGATAACATAGGCTTGAACTTGAACTATTATATGATGTATTTGTCATGTGTGAATGTTATAGTTGTGATTTTCACACACATCTCCAGCTAATACACATTACCAATTATTTGATCTTGTATATGTATCCTCAGTAATATCTCAAATTACCAACCAAGTCGACTCCAAGGTAGCTTTTAAACATAAGGAATACAAAAGATAATGGGTTTCAGATCAACCCTAAACTTAACCAGGCCCAAACATATTCCAACACATCGTCCAAAACAAATATAGATAATCAAGATCACATTGCAAGTAAAGAAACAAGTTTTATCAACCCAACATATACAAATCATCAAAATTATCAACAATACACCTTTGTGCTATTGAGGGGGACCAAGAGCATCATGTGGATCAAGATATGCGACTTGTAGTCTTTGAACAATATCTATGTGACCTTCTTCTTTAGTATTTCACCGTTATATGCTAGGACAAGTAGAGAAACACTTTGTACTAGTCCTCTAAATATTGCATTGTAGTATACCAATACATCTAATACTTGCATGAACAAATTGTAGGCATTATTGAACATGTCCTCAAATCTGCACAATCATATCTATCAATTCAAAGGGATACAAAGCGTTGTGGCTACATTATGAGACTCTTTACACTATCATGGTGTGGTTTGGTAGATAGTCAGTTATAACTTTCTTTGTAAAAGACGCTATGACATGAAAACCTAAATATAACCCCTTAGTGATTGAAAATCTTAACTTCAGAACTACTAGATCAAATCTTCTAATGTGGAGGAATGCAGACCAAATATAAAGATTTTGTCTTATAAAAATGTGTTGTTTATGTCTTAGACAATTTTTCCCAGCAACACAAGACAAAGTTTCAACTACTTTACCTAGATTCACCTAACTACTTGAAACGTACTTTAACCATCCTATATGATTGTACTTTAAAAGATAATATACAATTTTCTATCAAACTATGCAATTAACTTAACCATAAGATGACATTCAGATGATGTGGCGCAACTGATACTTACAATACTTATGGACTACATTATGTCATGATCACATTTTCTTGGGCTTTTAGACTATCACATCATCATCAACCATACTAGCCTATTTGAACTTCTTTACTAACATCATCATAATGCTTTGAGCTTCTAGATTGACCACAAGGCTAACTCCAAATCTACATTTGCTTCAATTAATCTCTATGCCCGCAACTACATCAAGCCATTTGCTCCAATACATCTTGTAGACACTTAAAAATATTCTTGCATTATTTAATAGACATTTTTATTTATTTATTTATTTAATCAAATTTCCTCCATTAATTAAATAAATATTTATCATTTATTTATTTAATTCAATAGTCTCTTCCTCTATTATTTAAATCAATATTATTATTTATTTATCTAATTGATTAGCCTTTCTATCATGTGATTAAGAAAGTATTCATTTATTTAATTATTCATTCGCACCTCCCTTTCTAGTATTATCAAATAAATACCTTTATTTATTTTATAGTTTATTATCCTCTTATTTTTAATTCCCACCAATCATTTCCACTCACATGGATCAACTCTTGAATTTGTAGGCATGTGAAAAATGGTACTTGTCTCTTCATTTGAGTTTTATAGTTTTCACATCCCTTAACATGTCTAGATTCAATGCATCTTGTAATTTATTATGAAAAGTCAATATCCTCTACCTACCACTCAATCTCATCCCTTTGTTTGAATTAACCTTTCAATACCCTTTATTCTCATTATCCCTCGCCTACCACTCACCTACTCTCTTATTATAGTCAATCATTCTAGCACCTCTTAATCTTTACCCTTGATTTTCATGAGGACTTCTATAAAATAGCATTTTCTCCTCTCCTTTGAACCCCCTATGCATTTTATATCTTAATGCTATTGTGATCTCTTGCATACTTGTGATATTTGAGAGCATTGCTATCACAATTATCATCTTCATATATTCATTATCTTGCATCAAATCAACCACACTCCATTCCTTTATAGACCTTCTTATGCATGTGTTTAAAAATGTGAGAACAACCCATTTCACTATAAGATCTTACATGATAGGAAGACAATGGAATCAAGCATTTATTGAATGCATTTGAGCATGTTGTTGGTTGCTTTTCCAGTTTTGAGCCTTGCTATAAAAAATTTGGATCCTAGTGATTATTTTTTGCCTGAAATGTCCAAACATGTCCAGTACACTACCAAAATTTATTGCAAATTATCATCTCCAAGCATTAAAAAGTGATAAAAAAATGTGAAAACCCTACACCTTAGGTCATATTTTGTCTAGATCATGCAAAAATACCTAATATTCTCAGCCTGGTTCTATTTTGAACTTACTTTTTGTCGAGAAACTTAAAAATTTTTAAGTCATGTGATCTTTTTCATATTTTAAGTTAGTCGCGTGATCTCTTAAAACTTTCTGTATATTCCCTCTTGTTATGAGACTCGATGCAAAGCTTTGGTCGCGTGATCTCAGAAGGAAAAGAATATACTTTGTAAGATTGGGAGATTTAACGCGAGTGGTCGATCTTCAAGTTAATCCTACGGTGGGCGTGAAGTCTCCAGAAAAATTCATGAGTTAAGAAATCAGATGGCGACTTTGAATTCCTTTCAGTCACGAAGTCTCACAAACTTACCAAAGTTAAAGCATGGTTATTATATTTATTCAATCACGAGATCTCTGAAGAAATCAAGGGTTAAGTAAAATGTCTTGAGAGCTAGCGACCGCCGTCATATTCAAAATGATCTTGTGTCTATCGTTAATCTCGAGATAAAAGTGCAGATGAGTAAAAGATTAAGAGATTCGGTGACAACCATTGATTGAGAAAAGATCTAAAGGCTGGCGCTTAATCTCATAATAGACCTTGAGTTAGATGATTTGTTCAACGACAATGAGATTTAGTCAGTCGCTAAGTCTCCATTTGAATTATGGTTAGCAAAGGTTAAGTCAAGGCTAAGTGAAGTTTGCAGTAGGAAAATCTAGACTGTAGATGAGAAAAGATTTGAAGGTCGGTGTTAAGTCGCTAATAAAAGTAAAAAAGTCAAAGATTATCTAGTGACTCAGAGGTAATGGTACAGTTGCTGACACATGTTTAAGTCATCTCAGAGATCTGTGGCGTGCGCAAATTCTCAAAGAAAACTTGTGGTTAGGAAATTTATTTGGCAACTTAAAGATAGCTTGCAGTCGCAAAGTCTCATGACAAACTAAAGTTAAGGATAAAGCTTGGGAGATTTAGCGCGATCTATTGGATTAAAGATGATCTAGTGATAGTCGCGTAGTCTCCGAATAGATGCAGTAAGTACAAAATGAATGAGAGATTTAATGCGAGTCGTCAGATTAAAGAGGATCTAATGATCATCATGTAATCTCTAAGTAAACTCATGATAAGCCAGAAGGTTCAGCGACTTCGAGTTCTTTCAGTCGCGTGATCTCTAAAAGAAAAAAAGGGTTAAGTAAAGTTGAAAGCATGGTTAATATGAAAGATCTAAACCATTGATATATTCCAAATCACATGGTGCGCATTAAATCTCATAATAAAACTAGAGTTAAGGCTAACTCTCAGCAATAAGGAGATAGAACAATCGCGTGGTCGCCAAGAGAACTGGAGTAAGAGTAAGGTAAAGTTATAAGGGTTTTGTCTCACGCCACAATGTACAGTGGCTAGCCAATTAAAACAAAAGGATTTTGACAACATGTATGAAGTCTGCTAAGATGTAATAGTGTGAGCCCATCATATCAAGCATAGAGCTTATTTCGCATATAATAAGATTTTTTAAACTGACAAAAGCACTCATAATTATCCCAATTGGCTTTTTTCAAAATTGATCACCTATCAACCTCAGATGCCAGGGCTAAGAAAAATTGATATCAAAGCACGCAGAGTAATGGAAGAAGTGACTGAATAACAATTTCATGATATTGAATAGACTGGTGCATTGATTTCTCGGGAATAAATAAGCTTTGTCAGTGCTCATTTCAGTTTACCAAAGTTTTAGAATACAAACCTAAAGATTACATGAGTGTTACTGCTTTTAGAAGAACATAATTGTCTGGGTTTCAGTGTGAAGAAACAATAATTTATGTTTAAGATCAACATTATTCAGTTAAGAGAAGAAAAGATGAGTTAAGCAGCAAGTGTGGCTTCAACCAGTGGAAAGAGTGGAGACGCCGAAGATGATCAGAAAGGAAAAAGAAATTACTCCGATGAATTTGTGGCTCTACTACCAAGAACTAATCAGGGGGAAAAGGTAAATGATGAATTCCTTGTTGATGATATGTGATGCTAAGACTCCTGATGTTTCTGGATACCATCTTTTCAATTACTTTCATAAAAATAGCGATGGTCATGTTCCCGTTTCAAACCCGTTGACATCAAGGTTAGCCAAATTGATAGTGTCAGACTTCTTTGTAGATGTAGATTTTTTGTTTGAATTGGCCCATAGATATGATACTATCTCTAAGCCCATCAAGAAGGATGATGGAATAGCCCTAGTTACTCTAGACAGGGCATCTTTCATGAAATCTTTCAACCTTTACAACCCCTGCACCACAGAGATAGATCTAAAAGAATTAGAATCTAGGTATGTTAGGGAAGCCTCCATTATGGCTAAGTTGATTCAAGGTCATGTGCCCAAAAATACCAGAAATTACATAGCGGCCATACCAAATTCCACTGCACCTTATTTCTACAAGGATTTACCTTTTTATATGAAAGATGTTTCTTATGGACAATGTAGAGTTTTAGGAGTGGATGGGGGTAGAGAAAGGATATCTTCAGATATTCTGATGATTATTTTGGATCTTCAGAGTTCACATGTTAGCATAGATTATGAATATATCCAGTATATTATTAATCGAATACAACAAGGGTCCGTAGACATTCAGAAAAAAGAACCCAGCCCTAAATTCTTGCAAAATTCTCTTTTGATGCATTTGATTTTGTTTTACAATTTCAATATCATGGACCTAAAAAATTTGAGACCTAGGAGATTCTTCCAAGGCAAATACAACCCTATACAACTCTTGTTGAAAGTTTGGAATTACACATCAAGGGAAAATAAATTTTGTGCATTCCAGAATTGGATGGTGTATCCAATTCTAAGTTGTTTAGGAGTAAACATGACAAGATTACCAATCAAGGTATTGCAGCTTATTAGGCCTTGTCAATTTATGGATAAGTGAACACGAGACCATAATTGGGGATATTTCTACTATGAGAAAGATTTTACTCTAATAAGGGTTTTTAGTTGCTCCCAGCCAACATATATACTTCCATATCATGTGCCACCAAGGATAGTCGTTATGGAGTTCATCTAGCAATTGATGTTGACTGATAAGGAGAATTTGGCTCCACATAGAAAATGTATCTTTTGAAGACATTATTTTTCCATTAGTATACAAAAGGAAAATAGTTTTTGAACCTTCGGTAAACCTACACCGAAAGACATACTTTAAGAGATCACAAAAAGTACAGCTATAAGAGATCACCGAATATTTGAAGTTCAAGAGAAACTCGACAAATAAAGTGGAACCCGACAGGAGGAAACTGACTGAGGAACCTGACGAGAAGACATAGTGCAAACTGAAAGAAGAAAACAATGCAACCCAAAAGACAGTCAAACTAATTTTAGAGTAAACCGAGCATCAGACACCAAAAGTCAGTTATATCCCGCAAAAAGTGGATCTAACTTCCGCATCAGATAAAATACTCATATTTTATTTATAGAGTTTTGTTTTGTTTTTAAAACCATTACTTAAGGGACAAGAAACATTATTTTAATTGTTTTAATCAGTCTAACTGATTGAAAACATCCAGACTAGGAGATCAAGGTAAACTTGTAAACCTATGATCATAGAGTTAATTTTGTTTTACGTGAAACTTAATTAGGTCAATCTATCTTATAAATAGATGTTGTAATCATTCATTATCATGGATGAGAGGATGAATGTAACCTATGAGCACATCTATGGATCAGACTGAGAGTTTCAAGAAGCAGAATAACAAAAGGTGAATTTGGTTATCAAGAACCAAGAATAGAGGCTACCGAGCAACAAAGGTATTATTCAATAACATTAGGTGATACATATATACTTGTAATTTTGAATGGATCTATAATCATAAATAGTAGATTGCATACACTCAGGTCAAATTGTAATTTTCTTACATTCTAACAAGTGAAGCAAAGTGTTAAAATCCTTTCAAGGAAGGTGGATTTAACAATCCTATTGTAAATCTCTTAACCGAGTGCACACTAAATAGTGTTGCAAAAGCTCTTAACAAATTATACTTTAACAAGTCTCCATAGATACTCCTAATAGGTTAGATCATCATAAGTGATCAAATTGTAAGCCTTAATCGACCCCTTCCAATCTGCAGATAGTGAAGCTTTTGTGGGTGTCATCCCCACCGTAGTTTTTACCTTTTGTATCGTCTTAAAATGGAAGCACTTCCATGTTAAGAGTGTTTAGCCCTCCTTAGGGGACATTTTTGACCTCTACCATATCATCATCCTGTTTCTACATCATCTTATGCTTCTGTGCTAGTTCAAGACCCTGATTGGACCTCTCCGGGAACCTCCTATCCCACTTGGCACTTTTTCCAGGGGTTCTGACCCCCTGGGTCAAGGTCAACCTTGACCCTGACCTAGGTCAAGGTCGACCTCAACCTCGACCTTGACCTGGGTCCCCCTTTCAAATTTGGAAATTTGTCGGTTGTCAGAAGTCATCCAAAATTCATTTCCCGCTTCCGGGTCGGCTATTTTGGGGTTCCGAAGCAATAAATCATAAATTATATTTAATATAGGTCATCTTATAGGGGAATGGGTCTAATTAGAATTTAATTATCCTATGTTGGCCTCCTTAGAAGATTGTGCCCTCGTTTCATATAAAAGGAAGCCTTTCTCTCTCATTTTCTCTAAGTCTTGCAAGTGCAAAAAGCTCTAATCAAGACTCTTTTCAAGAAGCAAAAGGTTCAAGCCTCCATTTCCAAGATCTCAAGGTGTTCAAGTCTTCCTCTCAAGCATTCAATTCCTCTATTGAAGATCAAGGATTCAAGCTTTCAAGCCTTTGAAGGGATTTGGTTCAAGCATTCAAGATTCGTCATTCAAACCCTAGATCTAGCCATCATGGTGGTGTGATCTTCCTTCAAGATCCTTTGTGCATCCTCAAGAATCTTTCATCATCTATTAAAAGTGGATTTCAAGCATAAAATCATGGAGGTTTATGGTTTCTAAATTCCAAGATTTCATACTTACATACTTGCTTACATTTGTGTTACAATTGCATATCTATTCAGTATCATAGCTTCATTGTTAGATTCAATTCTACTACTTGCTAGCATTCTTATTTCAATTATTGATTTCAAGGTTAATTCCTAAATCGGGGTTTGACCAAGGCAAACCCCTCCTCCCCCACAACAAACAAACCTCTTTTTCTTGCAGGTACAGGTATAGAACAGTTGATTTGAGACCATATCTGGATACCCTTTTTGGCAAACTTTTGGGATCCGCGAACAAAGTCACTTTCGGATCTATGCAGGTCAAGGTTGACATTATTGGGTCAGGGTTGACATTTACAGGTCAAGTTCAACCTTTTTCATAAGACGGTGTTAGAACAAAAAATGATTTCTAGGTTTTGTTCGTCTCTACGTTTCCTTTCCGGATCATACTTCAGATTTTCTAGAAACTGAGTACATAGCCCAGAAAACAACATTCTTTAATCTGCAATATTTCAATGTTAGTACTTTTATATCATTCATTTCAATTCAAATCCTTAATCATTCTAAATGTATCACACATTTACAATCACACACCCACACATTTCAAGAGGGAAACCTAGGATCTCCTTCTTTATTCTTATTTCCAATAGATTGATTCACATGTGCATTGATCCTTTTTGGGTTGATCAATTTGGATCCTTCCTTTGTGCATTTGAGAATAAAAGGGAATAT
>MU226453.1:3131517-3179765 GCA_018584345.1 Thuja plicata
ATATAACATTATTTCCTTATAAAGATATATGTTTTTGACTATGGATACCCTCTTATATGAGAGGTGATTGTCCTAGGTCATCACCTCTTCTTTATTTTTCAAACTATTCTTTTGATAAACTCTTGCCCTTGCTTTGGGTTAGAGTTTGACTCCTTCATTCTGAGATTCTTCTTCCTCTTCATCGCAGGGAGCTTGATGGTTGAATCTTGGGTCCCTCTTTCTTTTCGAAGATGACATTTTATCATAAGCACTCCTCTTTGGTAGGGCTCTTGTTGATAATATATTTTCCCCTTTGAGGATCCTTTTTCCATAAGTGATATATCCATTTCACGATTATCTATGTTCTTAGCTGTAAGGGTCAAGGCTCTTCACTAAGAATATGGTATACATTGATGTTAAGCTGGATATCTCCTTACCTTGTGAAGTAGGTATCCTCTTTTCTCTTCCTTATCCTACCTAGTGGGTAGTCATGATAAGGAGGGGGGCATATATAGGGTCTCCCTTGTACTATAGTTTACATTAATTTACATTTTGCAACATGCTAAATCCTTGGAAGGTAACGCACATAAGTTGCTAAATCCTGAAGGGACATGCATTTTTACTTTTATTTTTGCTAAATCCTCGGAAGGTAACGCACATAAGTTGCTAAATCCTGAAGAGATACGCACCCTTTTATTTTACAATATGCTAAATCCTCAAAAGGTAACACACATAAGTTGCTAAATCCTGAATGTACATGCATTTTATATTCCATAGTGATACAAGAATGTTGATCTATGGATATTTTCAAAAGTCGTCAGAAGACGCATTTACAATTACAAGCACAGTTTATGGGTGAACCTATTTGGGCTCTCCCTCCTTGGTGATTCATAGTAAGGTAGACATCTTACTAGGTGAGGTAATCACTTTTCCTTCTCTCTCTTTCGCTTTCATGCTAGTAGGATTAGATCATGAAGCTATGTTATCTATGGTGTTGTTCTTGTCTTACTTATGTAGTCATGTATGCTTTCTATGATTGATTGCTCTTTATTTCCATATCTGTATGTATGTATGTTGAGTTATAATCCTTGGTTTTGGGGCTCATATCCCTGACTTAGTGATATTCTACCTCATTACAATCCACTGGGGTTGTTTTCCTCTAAACTTTACCGTGAAAACATTCGATTTCTGTACTCCTGCTAAAGTGGGGGCTTAATGTATCATCTTAAAATGGAAGCACTTCCATGTTAAGAGTGTTTATCCCTCCTTAGGGGATTTTTTTGACCTCTACCATATCATCATCCTATTTCTGCATCATCCTATGCTTCTGTGCTGGTTCAGAACCTTGATTGGGCCTCTCCGGGCGCCTCCTATCCCACCTGGCACTTTTTCCAGGGGTTCTGATCCCCTGGGTCAAGGTCAACCTCAACCTTGACCTAGGTTAGGGTCGACCTCAACCTCAACTTTGACCTGGGTCCCCCTTTCAAATATGGAAATTTTTCGGTTGTCAGAAGTCATCCAAAATTCATTTCCCGCTTCCGGGTCAGTTGTTTTGGGGTTCTGAAGTAGTAAATCTTAAATTATATTTAATATAGGTCCTCTTTTAGGGGCATGGATCTAATTGGAATTTAATTCTCCTATGTTGGCCTCCTTAGAAGATTGTGCCCTAGTTTCATATAAAAGGAAGCCTTTCTCTCTCATTTTCTCTAAGTCTTGCAAGTGCAAAAAGCTCTAATCAAGATTTTGTCAAGAAGCAAAAGGTTCTAGACTCCATTTCCAAGCTCTCAAGGTGTTCAAGTCTTCCTCTCAAGCATTCAAGTCCTCCATTGAAGATCAAGGATTCAAGCTTTCAAGCCTTTGAAGGGATTTGGTTCAAGCATTCAAGATTCATCATTCAAACCCTAGATCTAGCCATCATGGTGGTGTGATCTTCCTTCAAGATCCTTTGTGCATCCTCAAGACTCTTTCATCATCTCTTCAAAGTGGATTTCAAGCATACAATCATGGAGGTTTATGGTTTCTAAATTCCAAGATTTCATACTTACATACTTGCTGACATTTGTGTTACAATTGCATATCTATTCAATATCATAGCTTCATTGTTAGATTCAATTCTACTACTTGCTAGCATTCTTATTTCAATTATTGATTTCAAGGTTAATTCCTAAATCAGGGTTTGACCAAGGCAAACCCCTCCTCCCCCACAAAAAACAAACCTTTTTTTCTTGTAGGTACAGGTACAGAACAGTTGATTTGAGACCAGATCTGGATACCCTTTTTGGCAAACTTTCGGGATCCGTGAACAGAGTCACTTTTGGATATATGCAGGTTAGGGTCGACATTATTGGGTCAGGGTTGACATTTATGGGTCAAGGTCGACCTTTTTCATAAGATGGTGTCAGAATGGAAAATGATTTCTGGGTTTTGTTTGTCTCTGCGTTTCCTTTTTGGATCATACTTCAGATTTTCTAGAAACTGAGTATAGAGCCCAAAAAACAACATTATTTAATCTACAATATTTCAAGGTTAGTACTTTTCTATCATTCATTTCAATTCAACTCCTTAATCATTCTAAATCTATCACACATTTACAATCACACACCCACACATTTCAAGAGGGAAACCTAGGATCTCCTTCTTTACTCTTATTTCCAATAGATTGATTCACATGTGCATTGATCATTTTTGGGTTGATCAATTCGGATCCTTCCTTTGTGCATTTGAGAATAAAAGGGAATATCTTATCTTTCCCTCCACTCTAAACATTAAATGTAAAGGTGATAAGTGATTTGAGTATCAAAACACTCTTATTCCATAAATATCATTTTTCTTCTTTACACCTTCTTTCAGAGGTTTTCTGTGTTATCATATCTTGTGTTATGTGTCAATTAATTTCATGAATGTTTCTATGAATGTTCACATGTTTGTTAAGTTTATGAATTGATAAATCTTACAACAAGATAGTATAGAGCAGATGGTTGGTTATACAATTGATTACACAATGGATAAAGGTTAAAAGATATAAAAGTTTTAAAGGTGCTGATTCACCCCTCCCCTCTTAATACACACTTCCCATTAATTCCAACAATTGGTATCAGAGCTAGAACTCTTATTTGGAAAAGCTTAAAGACTTAAAGAGAAAAGATCATACAATGGAGAAGTACAAACTTGACAAGAGTTTTGAGAATCATAAGCTAGAAATTCAGATCTGCTATAAGCAGTATAAATAAGCTAGAATCAAGATGAGACAACTATTAGATGAAAGAAATATTATGGCATCTCATTATAATGAAACAGATTACCATGAAGAATAGATAACAGATTTCTTTGAGTCATTAAGATCTACTACAAGCAAAGCATCAGGCACAACATGAGAAAGCATCACAAGCTTAAATGAAATCAATCAACATCTAGATGGACAAGTGAAATCTCTACAAATTGATCAAGAGACACAGAAGGTAAGAAGGATTGATGTCATGAACAATGCTAGACAAGTTGAGCAAGAAAGAACACTAGCTATTGATGATAGAAGGACAATTATTGAAAAACTACAAGAGAAAGAGTTAGAAATACAAAGACTAACAAAACATCACCATGAGATTACAAATTAGATTATTCTTATGAGTCAAGAGGAAAACATAATAAATGTTGAACTCATTGAAAGAATGGAAGCTATCGGTGAGCTAAGGGAAGAAAATGAAAAGCTGAAACAAGAAATAAGAATCAAGCAACAACATAATGAAATTATCAAGAGAGTTGAAGAAAGTAGTAAAAGAATGGATGATTTTATTGATGGACAACGAAGAGTCAACAACAACACCAGTCTAAGCTATACTGAGAATGGAGAATCACCCAATCAATCTAATCCAAAGAATGTCTATGCAAATCCGAGACCGAACAATGCTAGACAAGTTGAGCAAGAAAGAACACTAGCTATTGATGATAGAAGGACAATTATTGAAAAACTACAAGAGAAAGAGTTAGAAATACAAAGACTAACAAAACATCACCATGAGATTACAAATTAGATTATTCTTATGAGTCAAGAGGAAAACATAATAAATGTTGAACTCATTGAAAGAATGGAAGCTATCGGTGAGCTAAGGGAAGAAAATGAAAAGTTGAAACAAGAAATAAGAATCAAGCAACAACATAATGAAATTATCAAGAGAGTTGAAGAAAGTAGTAAAAGAATGGATGATTTTCTTGATGGACAACGAAGAGTCAACAACAACACCAGTCTAAGCTATACTGAGAATGGAGAATCACCCAATCAATCTAATCCAAAGAATGTCTATGCAAATCCGAGACCAAGAAAACTGACATGCAATCACTATGGAAAGCAAGGCCACACATAAAATGTATGCAGGAGCAAAATGAAAGGTATTCCTGAATCCACATCTTCATTCATAGGATTTTGTTATAAATGTAACAAGAAATGACATAAAGCATATGAATGTAAGTCTGAGATGAAACAACCAAAGAAGGAAACCTACATGGACAAATACTGTCCTACTTGCAAAATGCATGGGCACACTACTCTTGAATGTTGGAAGAAGAAAAAGCAAGGATGAAAGCCTAAAGGTCAAGAAACTGCCTATCAACCAAAAAGAGTCGGTAACCAGTATATAGTGGATTACAACACTTGGAAAAACTATACAACATATGGAATATTTGGTCACATTGCTGCAAACTATATAAGATAGTGGACAAGAAAGTCTAGAGGCTGGACTAACCCTAGAATGGCATGTTTACAGTGTCATAAAGTTGGTCATCTCAAGAAAGACTATAGAGACCAAATGACAAAAACCAACACCTTTGCCAATGGAAACACCATTGAAGACATTAGGAAGATGAGAATAAAAAATGGAGGAGATCAAACAAATGATGAAGACTCATTCCAAAAGGTTCACATCAAAGATGAGAGACTACCAAGTGCTTAAAGGGCATCTACTGGATCTAGACCGAAAGAGTGAAGCCGAATGGAGGAAAATACTTGATATTATTGAAGAGGATACAAGTCCCAAGCCATAGAGAGCTCTAACCAAAAATCAAGAGACCAAGGATGATCAGGCTACTAAGAGCACCAAAATAATTATCATCACTGATGTAGAATTGGACAAAGAGGAAATGGACACCACAGACAACAAGGATATGGATGTTGCATATGATACATGGCCGGATACCACCATGGACAACATTGTGGACAATAAAATCATAGACATCACCGATGATCCAACATATGAAATTCTAAAAGATGAAGATGTCACTGTTGCCAAGGACCAGACCGAGGAACAAGACACAATAATTGATTGTACACAAGGGAACATACTAGGAAACATGCCAATATTGATGGAAGCCATCAATATAATCCAGGAAAAGGAGAAAACACCTACCAAAGATGAGAGCATACCCAAAGACAAGGGTGATGCAGAACAAAAGGATACATCAGAAGAACAAAAAGACACATTTGAAGAACTGAAAGATGCTACTGATATACAACAAGACAAGTCTGCTGATCATAAAAGTGAAGAAGAGCAACAAAAAAAAGACTGAGAGTCGAAAGAGAAAAGTGAAGAAGAGAAGAAAGATGAAACACCAGAGAATACAGAAGAAAAATCTGTAGATACACCCAAGGTTAATGAGGAGACATCTTCACCTAATCGAAAGGTTGACACCAATCAGAAGGTAAAAGAAGATACACCTATCAAGCCTCCACCAATCACTTTAAAGAAAAAAAATGAACTAGCACTAGTAGTTCACACTTCTGCATTCACACAAATCTCAAAGAAGAAGAAAAAAGAATAAGAATCCAATTACTTTGGATGAAATTATTGAGATTCCAGTATGCGATCCTAGAACATTGGATCCAATTGAACTAACAAAGTATGCAAGACTTTGTGAGAGAAAAGCTATCCAGGAAAAGCTTAGGAAGGAAACAAAAGAAACAAAGGTACTCAAAACTACCAAAGACATACTACAATAGATAATACCTACCACTAACATTGATCAAGATACTCCTATACTTGATCAATTGGCCGTTCTCATAAAAGCTATCACATCTCAAAATGTAGATGTTGAAAAGGCAATTGAAGAACGTGTAGAGCAGAAATTTCAATTCAAGCTAGCAAATAAAATCAGCCAAGAAGTGAAACAAGGTGAAGCTATCTAAACTTATAAGTACATTGGACCCCATTATTTTAGAAGCTATAACCTTAATCCAAAAGTTATGCACTTTAGATCAACTCACTAAGGAGTATAGTGAGAAGATAACACAAATAGATGTTGATCTACAAGCAAGTGCACAAGGTCTCACTAACAATGAAGATGCAATCAAATTGCACTATGAATAGCTAAAGCAAGCAAGGAAGTTGAGACAAGACATTCAAAATGAAGAATCAAAGTTCAAAGATGAGGTAACCGAGCTCCAAGCTCTAATTCTACCCAATTTCACATTACTGTAGCAGCACATGACACTGGTAAGAACACTGATTGTCAACCCAGAAATGTCTGTCTTAGAAAACATTTATGATATGCATGCCAGAATTTCATTAGAGCACATGGCTCTGGAACACCTTAAAGAGAAATGGGAACAGATGATGGAAGACATGTTAAACTCTCATTCCCACATTCTGGACAATCTGTAAGTTACACATGTTTGCCAAAATGTTGACAACTTGTAAGTTGTACGTCTTTGTCCTTAATATCAAAAAAGGGGGAAATGATATGTTCATATATCATAAGGTGTAAAGGTGAAAAGGAGAAATAAAGGAAGGCAAGTATAAGTATACTAGTACATATACACTATAATGCATACAATTAGGGGGAGTCATATAATGACAAAATATATACATGGTGTACATACTAAATATTTTAGTATTCATTCACATATCAGTTTTTGATACTAATGTCAAAGGGGGAGATTGAAGACATTATTTTTCCAATAGTATACAAAATGGAAATAGTTTTTGAACCTTCGGTAAACCTATACCAAAAGATAGATTTTCAGAGATCACCAAAAGTACAAATATCAGAGATCACCGAATGTTTGAAGTTCAAGAGAAACTCGACAGATAAAGTGGAACCTGACAGGAGGAAATTGACAGAGGAACCCGACGAGCAAATACAGTGCAAACTAAGAGAACATGCATAGTGAAAATCAAAAGAAGAAAACAATGCAACCCGAAAGACAGTCATACTAATTTCAGAGCAAACCGAGCTTCAGACAGTGAAAGATAGTTACATCCCGCAAAAAGTGGATCTGACTTCCATGTCAGATAAAACACTCATATTCTATTTATAGAGTTTTATTTTGTTTTAAAAACCATTACTTAAGGGACAAGAAACATTGTTGTAGTTGTTTTAATCAGTCTAATTGATTGAAAACATGCAGACTAGGAGATCAAGGTAAAATTGTAAACCTATGATCATAGAGTTAATTTTGTTTTACGTGAAACTTAATTAGGTAAATCTATCTTATAAATAGATGTTGTAATCATTCATTATCATGAATGAGAGGATGAATGTAGCCTACATGCACATCTATGGATCAGACTGAGAGTTTCAAGAAGCAGAATAACAAAAGGTGAATTTGGTTATCAAGAACCAAGAATAGAGGCTACTAAGCAACAAAGGTATTATTCAATCACATTAGGTGATACATATATACTTGTAATCTTGAATGGATCTGTAATCAACAATAATAGATTGCATAGAATCAGGTCAATTTGTAATTTTATTACATTCTAACAAGTGAAGCAAAGTGTAAAAATCCTTTCAAGGAAGGTGGATTTAATAATCCTATTATAAATCTCTTAACCGAGTGCACACTAAACAGTGTTGCAAAATATCTTAATAGAGTAGACTTTAACAGGTCTTCATAATAGGGTAGATCATCAAAATCAATCAAATTGTAAGCCTTAACCGACCCCTTCCAATCAGTAGATAGTGAAGATTTTGTGGGTGCCATCCCCACCACAGTTTTTACCTTCTTACAAAGGTTTTTTGTGTTATCATATCTTGTGATATGTGTCAATTACTTTCATGACTGTTTCTATGAACGTTCACATGTTTGTTAAGTTTATGAATTGAAAAATCTTACAACAAGATAGTATAGAATAGATGGTTGGTTATAAAATTGATTACACAATGGATAAAGGTTAAAAGATATAAAAATTTTAGAGGTACTGATTTCACCCCTCCCCTCTCAGTACATACTTCCCATTAATTCCAACACCTTTACGCCCCAACAGTTTAAAGTTTACAACTTCACAATTTGAAAGAGGGCATTCGACTCAATAAATAGATGGTTGGGTCATTTTAGAATGAATGTAGCCTTGTACAGGTATATTGACACATAGGGTTTCATTAAAAGTGCAAAGAAACTCTTGACACCAACCATGCCAAATACCAAAGAGCACGAGCATTGTGTAGAGGAGGACCTCATAAGGAACATCTTAGAAGATGATGAACTTGCAAGGAAGGAAGAGAAGTTCCAGGATCTAATGGATCTAGAACAACAAATCAAGAAGAAAGGGATCCCTTTTGAGGGTTACTTCCCAGAAGTGCCTTACTTGCAAATACTTGATAAGATGATGGAATCTTATAGCACATTGTGCAACCAGCTTGAGGAGCTAATAGAAAATAAGGAAAGAGGCACTCTTCTTTAGAATATGAAGAAGATAGTGATGGAGGATATTCAGTTCTTATCCCTCTTCCCATGGGTCAGCCACTTGCCATAGAGGAGAACATAATAATGGACCTTCCAAAGGTACCTGATATTGAGATAAGTGATGAACCCCCAATGAAGAAACATAAAATAAAATTAGGGCAGCATTCTTATGCCAAGACATATGAAAGGAAGAAAGATAAAGTGAGCACCTTAGGCACTGGTAAGAAAGCATATGACCATCAACACAAGAAGTCAATAAGAAAAGGAAAGAGGAAAAGAGAAGATGTAGAAGAAGAAGTTGAAATACCTCTTTTAGTGTGTCAGGATGAGAGAGAGCTTCAACAAGAAAAGTTTTTGAGTGATGATGATTTCATCAAAATAGAGGAGTTTAAAAGCTTTTTGATCTAGAAGAAACAACAAGATGTAGGATCAAAACTACAATTAATAAAGGGTGGCCAAGTGCCAAATGAATCCTTACAAACTTAGTAGGCTTATGATCCTGAAGCAGAAAAGATGACACCTGAGGAAGCTAGACGAATGGTTAAGTCTAGTGGGATGTTACTTGTGCCTGGCTAAGATCTTGCCTCAACATTTGTCATTGACCAGATAAGAAGGCATCCTGATATAAAATTGTCTTCAGAGACACAGGTGGGAGAAATTATTAGGGGATGTGGATATAATCCACAATCCCAAACTTTAGCCATGTGAGCTTTGGCTCCCAAGACACAGAAGCCATTACTAATCAATGTGAAAGAAAAAATGGATGGGGATAAGATCATATGGTCTATCCATAATACTGGAGATTTGGAAATATCACAGGCCCTTACTCATTTTTCTCATTTGAATGAAGCTAAAGCTGAACATATGTCAAAGAGGTATCAAAAATTATTTGATGAAGAAAGTGTTGTAGTAAAGGATAGAGAACTATGCTTGATTAAGATCAATGCATTAGAGAAGCTGGTGGCAAAATTAAATCAGAAATTACAAGAAATCCCTGAGGTTATTCCTGCTTCACCTAATAAAGTTGTGGATGCACCAGTACAAACTGAGGATACAGAGGATATTTCAATGGAAACAGATCAAAAGGACAAAGATCAGAATAAAGTGGCTTTGGAATCCTTATGGAATATCTTGCAACATAGGATCAATGTCCTAAAAGATAAAGTTGATTTAGTATACAATGCTTACAACAAGTTGCCTGGCCTGGGAATAGAGGTAAATAATTATGTTTCAATTTTAACACCTTATTTTGGAACTTGGTCAGTAAGGACAACTTTGTTTGAAAGGTTAGTAGCCCTACAACCACTTAGGGCAGATCTCCCTGAGATTGTGTGTCAAGTGGGCGAGGAAATTGAGCAGATTGGGGTTACCTTGTCTTTCTTCAAGGGCAAGGCAAATTAGATTAAGGTTAGGTTCAACATGTTTGGCTCAGGATATAATAAATTTATTCCTCCAGTAAAGGGAGAAGATGATGAGATTAAGGCAGTAGAAGTATGGGGAGGTGAATTTGATACCTTACTGCCTAATAAAGAGGCATTTATATTAGACAGTGGTGAATTGGATATGGAAAGGTTTAATAAGATCTTAGATGAGGCCTTCAAAGCCGAGACAAACTTTAATAAGTTTGTTACAGATGTCAAGATCATCATAGATGCCAGATGGGAAAGACAAAAGGCACAATTACAAAGCATTCGGATCTTTAATTGGCCTATAGAGGCAGAGGTTGCAACATGGGATGTTCTCATCAAGCCCAAGAAAAAGAAGCCTGCAACAGTTGACTTAGATATATTGGACGAGGAGTGAAGAGACACCTGACACTTGATCTATGAGCACAGAGAGGATAATTTTTAAAAGACTAGTGTAAGTTAGCCTAAAATGGCAATCACTAGGTCTCACAACAACTACAAGAAGTTATCAAGAACATATATAGACAAAGGTGCCAGCTATCAAAGATTTGGAAATCAAATCTGATTGTTTCTTTATTTTGTCCTTCCACCGCTTGAAGGCCTAATTGTCTTTTGTCTTCTAGTAATTTTAGGGTTAGGTCTAGTCATCTGAAGCTTGTTTCATCGTTACTCTTTAAAGGATTCCAATATGGCTAGTTTTTTATAAATAGTAAGATGTAACATAATATAAACATGATGAAAAATACAACTGCGAGGCATAATTCTCTTTTTGTCTGAGTTTTAAGCTTTTAGTCTTTTGAATGTATTGAAGCAACAACATATTAATAAAATACAATGCACTTTCTTGTTCTCTATATTTTTTGTTTCTTTATATTATGTTTATGCTCTTGTATGTTTTATTTGTAAGGCATCTTAAATATACTGGTTACAAGGTAACTGTGCAATTGCTTATAAGTTTCTTTCAAGGAGAGAGTAATTATTGTAAGTGATCCCAGTGGGCCAAACATACTTGTGAGGATATGATACAAGGGTATAGGAATGAAGAGGTATTTTGTAAGTCACTCTATCTAAACTTCTTGTGTATTTCCATTAATTAGCTTGTTGTGGATTTGTATTTCATTTGACTCTTTGCCCAAGATTAAGGCATTGGTGTGGGGTTTGGTAAACATTTATTCATCATCAACATTAAAACAAACAAATCATTTACTTTTATATTCTAAAGAATATACATGCTTAAGAAGTTGTATTGGAGGATACAATTCAACTTGTTGATTCCTTCGAAAGAGAATCATCTAGGTTAGCCTTCCTGAGTCAAAGATCTCTTAAAAGAAGAAGGATGAGAATCCTTATATCACTATTGTTTTCCATTGTTATGATTATAGTATCACTTATTAAGCTCTGTATTAAGTTGATTATGGTTATTTGCAAGATGGTCTATTAGTTAATACATCAAAAAGCAACGGGCAAACCAGTGTGACCCCATATCCACTATTAAAGTTTATTGAAAAGCAGTAACCTATTGAAGGTACACCTGCCTTAGTCTGTGGAGCTCAAAGTGTAGAAGGATCATATCCTTGTTAATTAGCCTTTTCTCTGTATGAATCAAGATTTGGGAATCTGAGAGTCAAGCTTGATAAGCTATATTGTGATTCTACATTAAAAAGTGCTAAGAAATTGGCGACTCCGCTAGGGAGTAGTTTGAGAAAACATAATTTACTCTGTGCTGGATTTTCTAGTACAACATCCCTTCAATTAATTTTGATTTGGTTCTGAGTTTATTTGAAGTATCTAAGAGAAGTGGGTTTCAGCAATAAGTTTCTAAATTCTAAAAGTGACTAATTCTTTTATTGCTCCACTTTTTGAAAATTTCAGCTTTTTATTCCCACCCTAGTTTTGAGTGGCGACTCTAACTCTGTGCATTCCAATATGATTTGCATATAACTATATTGAGAAGTATTGCCTAATTTTAAAATGAGTAGGCAAATAAATACTAGGTCCTCTTTTAGAGCTAATCCTGAAAAGTATATCGAAGAAGAGCTCACTATCCCTGGAAAGAAACAATGGTCCAAGAAGGGTGAACCAAGTCAGGACTCCCCAAGAAACTCAAAAGGTATAATGGATACCCCTGTCCCTGAGACAAGGTCATCCTCATCTGAAATTTTAGAACAAGAAAATCCAATGAGTCCTTATAAGGATGATGTGGCTTATGACCCTTTCAAAGAGGGAGAAATGATAGATGAATGATTCTTCCCTGCAGAAGAAACTCTTGAGAAACTAGGGGAAACATCAACAGCATAGACAACATCCTATGATTCTGAAAAATTGAAAGAGGAAGTCTTAGCTCTAAGAAGGAGAAAGCAAGAGAAAGAATTATAAATCGCTCAAGCTAGAAAGAGGCATGAACAAGAGCTCTATGACTTTTTAACTGAGAGAGAAGAACTCTTGGAAGAAACAAGAAGGAATGAGATAAAGGCTAAGAGTTTGAACAAAGAAGGTAAAAGTCTAGACAAAGATTTATTTGGTCACTTTGAAGCCTTAAGAAAACAAGTTACAAATAAGAGAGAAAACTTTAATAATGATGAGTTTACAGAGGAAGGACTTGTCACAAGACAACTACTCCCATAAGAAATTGAGAAAAATACAAAGTTCAAAGTAAGCAACAAAGATGTCCCTAACAAAGGTAAGAAGAAGGTTGTTAGCATAACTATCAATGAGCCCAAACAAAGTAAGATTATTCCTGTAGGAATGTCTCAATTTGACCTACAACTTGAGCAAGCCAGGAAGACTAAAGAAGATCTGGCCAAGCAATTAGAAAAGCTAAAGTTAGAGGTTGCTGCTAATGACATGAAAATGAGGATATCCTTTTTGCATGCTAGTACTAATACTATTGCCAATAGTTATGTCCCTGTCAATACTGGGACACAATAACAAAACTAAGGTGGTACTGGTCTTAATGTTCAAAATCCACTAGCTGGTACTGGTCCAAGTATTCAACATATTGGTCCTAGTCTAGACACTCAAAGCTTTGGTCTAAAATAAGGAGGCTTTCAACAAACCCAAAATCAAGGTGGTGCAACTGGACCAACTAGAAACAATGCTTTGGGAAATATCCAAAGAAGACCTATTCATCTGGACAGATATAGAGCTATTTTCTTTGATGGCATTCTTGGCCATCCTAATGTGATTCCAAATGAGGTAAGAGACAAGATCCCTAAGTTTACAGGAAATAATGTTGTTACCTGTGAAGAACACTTGAAATCTTTCACTAACAAGATAACTGATTTTGAAATAGATAATGAAGATGTTATCATGAATCTTTTTGTTCAATCTTTAATTGAAGATGCTAGGGATTGGTTAAGAAATTTTCAAAATAATAACATAGCATCTTGGGATGAATTTGTAAAAGCTTTTAGGGAACAGTATAGAGAACATGTAAACTCTGGTTATATGTTGAATGAATTTAATAATATCAAGAAATTTACAAATGAAAGCATGTTAGATTTTAACAGTAGGTTCGAAAAGGCTATGTACAAACTTTTCTAAGTGTTAAGGCTAGATGAGGAGATATGTTTGGCCACTTACTTTAATGCAGTTGATGAGAAAATGTCCTATCTTCTTAGAGATAAGAACCCAAGAACTATGACGGATGCCTATAAAATAGCAATAGACATTGAAAGTAATAGGCAAGCCTCAGGGAAATTGGCTGGAAAAAGAGAGGATGGAAAACTTTGGAAAGAAAAGGGACAAGTGAGTAAACCTATCAAGGAAGATGACACAGTGAACAAATTAGTGAGTGCAATGAAGGATCTCACTACCAAAATGGATAAAAATGATAGGGGTTATCATGATATTAGGTACCAGGACCAAAGGTTTGATAAATAGCCTAACTTGAGGGATTACCTATACAAAACAAACTGGAAAGATGGTAAGCCAATCCCTAAAAATCAAGAAAACCAAAAGTCCATAGAAAATCCTGATCCCCTGAAAAGGAATAGAACGAATTATGTGGAAAACACTCCCTAGTGTACTGCTTGCAAATTTCCTCATTCTTCATATCAATGTGTAGTTGCCCAAGCCTTAGCTGATCAAATGGGTGAGGAAGATGAATAGTCTGGTCTTGAACAAGCAAACTGTGTTGTAAATATGTTCACTGTGAAGAATCCTTATCCATGATCTTTTGAGACAGGTGAACCTATTCAAGGCATGAACAATAGAAAAGAAAAATATTTAGAATGCCAGCCTCAAGTGAGTTATGATTTAAAAGATAATACTGGTATTACATCATAGAGAACTATCAATGCAGTGGGCGATGAAAAGCATCCCCCCTTCAGATTACCCAGTGATGAAGAAAGGAAATCCTTGAGAATTGTAGCGATAAATTAAGATAAGAATGCTTATAATATGAGAAATAGAAGAGTGGAGCATACTTAAGGTAAAATTTCTCCTACATACATAATAAGAACCCCCCCCCCCAAATTGTTGTAGATTCTCTTGTCGAGGAGAATAAAGAAAAGAAAATTCCAAAAGAAACACAATCTTCTTCTAATCAGAAAAAGAGAGAAGAAACAAAAGAAATTCCAATGGCTAATGATAAAGCCAAGAAAATTAGAAAGGTAGGTGATATCTCCTCTGAATTGCCCATGTTTGACATGAAACATGCTGTTACGCAAATGAAGGTTTCAGTCCCACTGATGGAGATGCTAAAAATAAAAGAACATAAGGAAGCTTCACTTGCAATATTAAAAGGGATAGATGATACCCCTATGACAAATCAACAAGAAGTGTCATTGACATAAAAGAATGATAAAGGGGAAGTTCCATCAGTCAAGGAAAAAAAAACAAGTACAAGGATTAGAAAAGGGTAAAGAAATATCTAATATTTGTATTGGTAATGTTATTACCCAAGAACCATCATCATTTGATCCTTTTTATGTAACTTTGATGATAATCATTTGTTAGTCAAGAATTGTATGATAGATTCTGGTGTTACAACCAATGTAATTTTATATCATGCTATGAAATAATTAGGCCTTCAAGTCACTACTCCTGCTGAAAGTTGTTATGAAATGGACAATAGAGAGGTTCCTGTGATACTAACATTAAAGGACATTGAAGTAAAGATTGATGCTTTCCCTGAAGCCACCTATAGAATGAATGGATATAGTTTTTGTAGATACAAAACCCCATTATGGTATGCTTATGTCAAGATAGTGGGCAACATCAGTGGGTGGAAGACTGCAGTTAGATTTATCATATGCAATAATTCCTATAAATGGTATTGAGGTCAAGTTGTATAAAGAGCCTCGTTCATCCTTCATGGTGGAGATGGTTATGCTTGACCAATTAAATTACTGTGTAGATATTGATATAGAGAACTTTGTTTTTGAAGAGATTAAGCCACAAATAAGAAACATAGATAAAATTATTGATGAATTATTTCTACAACAAGATGAAGTGTGGCATATGTACTTTGATGGTGGATGGTCTAAAGAAGGATCAAGAGCTGGTGTGTTATTCATTTCCCCATCAGGTATTACAATTAATTACTCTTTCTTGTTAGCCTTTCAGTGTACTAATAACACAGCTGAGTATGAGGCATTAATTTTTGGAATGGATATTTCCATTAGGAATGGTATTAAAAGTTTGAAAATTCATGGAGACTCCGAATTAATCATAGCTCAGATCAGATCACAATATGTTGCTAAAGATGACAGGCTGAAATTGTATAAGTATGCAATCTGGGATAGGCTAGAGTTCTTTGATGCTTTTAACATTCTTTGGGTAGAAAGATCAAATAAAATAATGGCAGACCTTCTTGCTAGCTTTTCTCTAAAGAATAATGATGTCACTCTTACTGACATATCTGTGATAGAAGTAAAAAATAGACTAGCAGTGCTTGATAATGTTCATAACTGGCAACTCTTTGAGGAAGATGATGACATTCTTAGGTTTGTTTAGCTAGAATCTAATCATATTCCTAAAGGATTAGTTGAATTGGAGGGCATGTTTAGTATAAATGATAATTATGTCTCAGAAATGCAATGCTAAAATAGAAGATTTGGAAGAGATAAATCTTGGATCAAAGACATCTCCTCAGTTGGTTTATATTGGTAAAAGGTTGAATAGGAATGTGAGATTAAATTTGATAAGGTTGCTGAAGAAATATAAACATGTCTTTGCCTGGTCTTATGAAGATTTAAAAGCTTATAGAGAAGACTTGTTCCAGCATGATATCCCACTCTAGGAGGATGTGAAACCATTTAGGCAAAAACATAGGCATAGTAACCCATTATTGTCCACCAAGATGCAAACAAATCTGATAAAGCTAAGAGATGCAGGTATTATTCAACCTATAAGACATTCATCATGGGTGTCAAGCTTAGTCCCTATGAGAAAGAAAATTGGGGATATTAGATTATGTGTTGATTTTAGAAACTTAAATGTTGCCTTGTTAAAAGATAATTATGGATTACCCAATATGGAAGCTATCTTGCAGGTCACTAGATGTGATTTACTCTCCATGATGGATGGATTCTCTAGTTATAAACAGGTATTGGTTAACGGGTCTAAATAATTTAAGACCGCATTTACTACTCCTTGGGGAACTTATGTGTATGATCACATGCCATTTGGATTGAAGAATGCTGGTGCAAATTTTTAGAGGGAAATGGATGTAGCTTTCAAATACCTTATAAATGTTCTCATGGTGGTATATCAGGATGATTTAAATGATTTTTCAAAGAGAGATGAATATCGCTATAACCATTTAGAAAAAGGTATTTATTAAAGCCCTGGAATATGGAGTTTCCTTAAACCCAAAGAAATGCTAGTTTGTTGTCATGGAAGGAAAGCTTTTAGGGCATATAATATCAAAATAAGGGGTAAGAATAGACCCTGAAAGAATTCAATCTATCCAAATGGTAAATGCTCCTAAGAATGTAAAGGACGTGCAGTCATTTCTAGGACAAATCAACTTTGGTAGGAGGTTCAATACAAACTTTGCCGAATTGGTTAAGCCAATATTTAAACTGTAAAAGAAAGATGTGAAATTTGAATGGGATGAAGAGGCACATATAGAATTTGAAAAAATTAAGCTAGATATCCAAGAAGCACATGTCTTAGTATCTCATGACTACACCAAACCTTTCTCATTGTTTACATTTGCCTCTTTTCATAATATTGCTGTAATTTTGTTGTAGAAAGATGAGGAAAGATTTGAACACCCTGTTGCTTTCTTTAGCAAGTCATTGCAAGCAGCTGAGTTGAATTATTAATTGATGGAGAAACATGCTTATGCCCTAGTAAAATAATTTAAGGCATTTAGACCTTACTTGGTATGTGCCAAAATCAATGCATATGTCTCACATGCTGCAGTAAAGGATATTTTGATCCAAAGTGAAGTAACTGAAAAGAGATGTAAGTGGATTAACAAGATTCAAGAATTTGACATAAATATCCACATTACTAAATTGGTAAGAGGCTTAGGACTAGCTAATTTAATGACTTAAGACAATTTGGATCTATTCCAAGTCAATAATGTTGATACTTATGGACAAGATGTTACAAGTATTGAGATGCAGCCCTGGTATGCTAATATCATGCTTTTTCTTAAAAATGCTAGCTGCCCGGAGGATTTAAGTGATAATCAGAAGAGGATCTTGAGGTTACAAGCTCAAATATATGTCTTGTTGCAAGGTGATTTATATGGGAAGAACATATATGGGATATTCTGTTGTGCCTAGATAAGGGGCAGTCTGAAAATATTCTAAGAGAAATGCATGCTGGAATGTGTCGAGGACACTACTCAGCAAAATCAATATCTCACAAGATTTTAAGGGCTGGTTATTATTGGCCTTGTTTATTCAAAGATGCCCATTATTTTGTTAGAAAGTGTGAACCCTGCCAGAGATTCTCCAACAAAATGAAATTTTCAGGTGCCCTATTATTAAATCCCATAGTGGCAAAAGCCCCTTTTGCAATGTGGGGAATGGACTTCATTGAGGAGTTTACTGAGAAATCAAGTGGGGGACACAGTTGGATTTTTCTAGTGACTGATTATTTTACCAAGTGGGTTGAGGCAATTCTAGCCAAGAAGGCTACAAGCATAGTGCTGATTG
Organism: Thuja plicata; assembly: GCA_018584345.1. NCBI lineage: Eukaryota > Viridiplantae > Streptophyta > Pinopsida > Cupressales > Cupressaceae > Thuja > Thuja plicata. The sequence goes on from MU226453.1 coordinate 3,149,691, forward strand.
ATTTTTTTGATGAACAATGTGATTACTAGATTCATTGTTCCAATCAAACTAGTAATGGATAATGCCACGTGTTTTAGATCTGATGAATTTATTGATTTCTATTCTGGTATGGGAATTATCATGTCATATTCATCCCCCTACCATCCATAGGCCAATGGACAAGAAGAATCAAGTAATATAAACGTTCTGCAAATTTTGAAAAAAGACTTTGGAAAAAAATAAGAGAGCATGACATGCAAAGTTGAAACTTGCATTATGGGGATATAGAATCATTGTGAAGAAAGAAACAAGCAAGTATCCTTTTGAATTATTTTATGGTGTTCAGTCTAGAATGCCTGTGAATAATTTTCTTCTAGTATAAAAGTTCATTCAAGATGAGGAGCTCAAAATCTCTGATCCAATGCAAGAAAGAATGGTGCAACTAGTAGATCTAGATGAAATAAGAAAAGATAGTCAAAGAGAAAATGTCAAGTTACAAAAAAAGATGAAATACTTGTTTGACAAGAGATCAAGTAATAGGAATTTCTAGCCCGATGATATGGTACTTCAATGGAATGTAAGAGTTGAAGATAAAGGTAAGCATAAAAAATTTGAATCCTTATGGCTAGGTCCTTTTATCATTCATCAAAGTTTTGGAAAAGATTCATATCTATTGAAAAATATGGATGGAGAGGTATTTGAATTTCCAGTGCATGGACAATTCTTGAAACCTTTCTTCAATTAGTTATGCTTCCTATGCACAGTAGCTCTATATTATATGTACAGGTGTGTTTGTTTCTGTTGTGTGTTTGCTTTTGCAGTAGGTTAGTAAGCGTGATCTGCCTCCCAGAGATCTGTGGTTCTTGCTATAAAATTGCATTTAAACATCCTCAAAAAGAGCTACTATTGGTTTCTTTTCTAGTTTTGAGCCTTGCTATAAATTTTTTTGGATCCTAGTGATTATTTTTTGCCTGAAATGTCAAAACCTGTCTAGTACACTACCAGAATTTAATGCAAATTATCATCTCTAAGCATTAAAAAGTGATAAAAAATGTAAAAACCCTACACCTTAGGTCATATTTGTCTAAATCATGCAAAAACCCATCATATTCTCAGCCTGGTTCTATTTTGAACTTACTTTTTGTCGAGCAACTTAAAATGTTTTAAGTCATGTGATCTTTTTCATATTTTAAGTTAGTCACGTGATCTCTTAAAACTTTATGAATATTCCCTTTTGTTACGAGACTTGACACAAAGCTTTGGTCGTGTGATCTCAGAAGGAAAATAATATACTTTGTAAGATTGGGAGATTTAACGCGAGTGGTCGATCTTCAACTTGATCCTATGGTGGGCGTGAAGTCTCCAGATAAATTCACGAGTTAAGAAATCATATGGAATCTTTGAATTCCTTTCAGTCACAAAGTCTCACAAACTAACCAAAGTTAAAGCATGGTTATTATATTTATTCAGTCGCGAGATCTCTGAAGAAATCAAAGGTTAAGTAAAATGTCTTGAGATCTAGCGACCATCATCAGATTAAAAATGATCTTGTGGATGTCGTTTAATCTCAAGATAAAAGTGCAGATGAGTAAAAGCTTAAGAGATTCAGTGACAACTGTTGATTGAGAAAAGATCTAAAGGCTGACACTTAATCTCAGAATAGATCTTGAGTTAGATGATTTGTTCAGCGAGAATGAGATTCAATCAGTCGTGAAGTCAACATATAAACTGTGGTTAGAAAAGGTTAAGTCAAGGCTAAGTGAAGTTTACAGCGGGAAAATCTAGACTGTAGATGAGAAAATATTTGAAGGTCAGTGTTAAGTTACTGATAAAAGTAAAATAGTCAAAGATTATCTAGTGACTCAGAGGTAATGGTTCAAATGTTGACACGTGTTTAAGTCATTCTAGAGATCTATGATATGTGCAAAGTCTCGAAGAAAACCTTTGGTTAGTAAATTTATCTGGCAACTTAGAGATAGCTTTTAGTCATGAAGTCTCATGACAAACTAAAGTTAAGGATAAAGCTTGGGAGATTTAGTGCGAGCGGTTGGATTAAAGATGATCTAGTGATAGTCGCGTAGTCTCTAAACAGATGCAGTAAGTATAAAATGAATAAGAGATTTAATGTGAGCCGTCAGATTAAAGAGGATCTAATGATGGTTGCGCAATCTCTAAGTAAACTCATGATAAGCTAGAAGGTTCACCGACTTTGGGTTCTTTCATTCGCGTGATCTCTAAAAGAAAAAATGGTTAAGTAAAGTTGAAAGAATGGTTAATATGAAAGATCTAAACCATTGATAGATTTCAGATCACATGATGTGTGTTAAATCTCATAATAAAACTAGAGCTAAGGCTAACTCTCAACGACAAGGAGATAGAACAATCGTGTGGTCACCAAGAGAACTGGAGTAAGAGTGAGGTAAAGTTATAAGGGTTTTGTCTCGCACCATGATGTACAGTGGCTAGCCAATTAAAATAAAAGGATTGTGATAGCATGTATGAAGTCTACTAAGCTATAATAATGTGATCCAATCATATCAAGCATAGAGCTTATTTCGCATATAATAAGATTTTTTAAACTAACAAAAGCACTCATAATTATCCCAATTGATTTTTTTCAAAATTGATCTCCTGTCAACCTGAGATGCCACGGTTAAGAAAAATTGATATCAAAGCACACAAAGTAATGGCAGAAGTGACTGAATAACAATTTCATGATATCAAATAGACTAGTGCATTGATTTCTTAGGAATAAATAAGCTTTGTTGTTTCTCATTTCAGTTTACCAAAGTTTTAAAATATAGAGCTAAAGATTACATGAGTGTTACTGCTTTCAAAAGAACAAAATTGTTTGGGTTTCAGTGTGAAGAAACAATAATTTGTGTTTAAGATCAACATTATTCAGTTAGGAGTAGAAAAGATGAGTTGAGAAGTAAGTGTGGCTTCAACCAGTGGAAAGAGTGGAGACGCCGAAGATGATCAGAAAGGAAAAATAAATTACTCTAATGAATTTGAGGCTCTACTACCAGGAACTAATCAGGGGAAAAAGGTAAATAATGAATTCATTGCTGATGAAATGTCATATTGTAGATATGCTAAGACTCCCGATGTTTCTGGATAACATCTTTTTAATTACTTTCATCAAAATAGCGATGGTCCTATTCTCGTTTCAAACCCGTGGACATCAGGGGTAGCCAAATTGATACTGCCATATGTCTTTGTAGATGTAGATTTTTTGTTTGAATTGGCCCATAGATATGATACTATCTCTATGACCATCAAGAAGGATGATGGGACAACCCTAGTTACTCTAGATAGGGCATCTTTCATGAAATCTTTCAACCTTTACAACCCATGCACCATAGAGATAGACCTAAAAGCATTATAAGCTAGGTATGTTAGGGAAGCCTCCATTGTGGCTAAGTTGATTCAAGGTCATGTGCCCAAAAATACCAAAAATTACATAGTAGCCATACCAAATTCTACTGCACCCTATTTATGCAAGGATTTAGCTTTTTATATGAAATATGTTTCCTATGGACTGTGTAGAGTTTTAGGAGTGTATGGGGGTAGAGAAAGGATATCTTTAGATATTCTAGTGATTCTTTTGGATCTTCAAATTCCACATGTTAGCACAGATTATGATTATATCCGATATATTATTGACTGAATGCATCAAGGGTTTGTAGACATTCATAAAAAATAACCACGCCCTAAATTCTTGCAATATTCTCTTTTGATGCATTTGATTTTGTTTTACAATTTCAATATCATGGACCTACAAAATTTGAGACCTAGGAGATTCTTCCAAGGCCAATCCAACCCTATACAACTTTGATTGAAGGTTTGCAATTAAACATCAAGGGAAAATGAATTTTGTGCATTGCAAAATTGGATGGCGTATCCAATTCTAAGGTTTTTAGGAGTAAACATGACAAAATTTCCAATCAAGGTATTGCATCTTATTAGGCCTTGTCAATTTGTGGATAAGTGGACATGAGACCATAAATGTGGAGATTTCTACTATGAGAAAGATTTTACTCTAATAAGGGTTTATGGTTGCTCCCAACCACCACATATACTTCCATATCATGTGCCACCAAGGATAGCCATTATGGAGTTCATCTGGAAATTAATGTTGATTGATAAGGAGCATTTGGTTCCACATAGAAAAGGTACCTTTATGCCTCGACAGTTTAAAGTTTATGGTGCAAGAGCACCTAGGAAATCCTCAAAGCCCTCAAGTTTTGGCTTGTATCTGACCTTAGCCAAGTCAGAGTGTGTACTTAAATTGGAACTTAGGAGGTCTTGTAAGATGTGTTACTAGGTGGATAGATAGTTAGTATCTAATCCAACCTAGTATAGTTAGGGTTCTTTATTGCAATTTTGGTCTAAATGGGAAATATGGTCTAAGTGTGTCCTAGACCCTAGCATAGTAGGAAAGATTATTTTATAGGAATTTATGAGGTTGGTTCATTGAGATATAGGGTTTAGAGGCCCTAAAAGATAGGGTGAATGCATAAATGCAAAGATGCCAAAAGTTGCTCAAAAGTTGTCATGACAACATTTGCAATTTTTGCAAATGTTACATGCAACTTGACAAATTTGGATTCTCCTCATTGTAGGAGTGAGAAAGTAATGAGACAAGCCTATAAAAAAGGAAGAATCATCTTAAGGATGTATGTGACGCATTTCCCGAGGCATTAGTGATTGTAAGCAAGGTTTTGAATAGTGAAAGTGTCTGCAATTCTATGTTAGTGATATTTTCGAGTATTTGGTGTTACAGAGAATTTTAATGGATTGAATCATAAGATCCAACTATGGATCAATGTATAGGGGAGTATTCTAAGATCTTTTCATTTATTGTGTTAGTCATTTTGAGTTAGTTTTCTATCTGTAGAAAAATAATCCTAAACTAGGTAGTCTGCTGGTGTGGTTCAAGGTAACTTTGCTTTCATGGCTCCCCCATGAAATTCAATATTGGAAAACATAAAAGGTTGAATGAAAAGCTTAGTGGAACCACTATACATAGTTTTTATAAAGGTAGGAAGTTAGGAGAGATGTTTAGCTATTTATAAGGTCATGCCCTAGGCAAGTTAGGACAACCCTGTTAGGAGTATGATAGGGATAAATCCATTTGCAGAGACAAGGGAGTGTAATGGAGAACTAAACCAAGTGTGGTATTGATTTTATTAGGGTCTCATAGGTCCTTGGTGTCGATCTCAAAGCCTAACCAATCCATCTGGATTGAGTTTTGTGGAGAAATCAGAGAGTTGCTAGTAGAGAGCCAAAATAGGCCTAAAATCCCTACTTTCTAGGACAGTGATGTACAGACAGTTTGGGAAAATTAGACCTTAGAAATATTTTAGGTCTCCCAAAAGGGTATCTAGATCCCTAATTATTTTTTGGGGTCGTGAGTAAGTTTTTAGAGTTAATCCAGAAAAACCCCCTGGATAGGGCTAATAGGATCATTAGGCCTAATAGGACAATTTGAAGGCAAATAGGGAACTCGACCAAATTGGGTTTGAAGACTTATGGGATTGGAGTTGTATGGATGAAAAGTGAATATTATAAGCCTATACATGACCCTTGTAGCAAGAGAGAAGTTGGTATGAAGAATTTGGCTTTGGAATTCTTCAAGCCATGGAAAACATTGAGAGATAGTTGTCCCTTTGAGTGAAACACAAAATTAAAGACTCCTAAAGAAGAGATAGGAGTGGTCTTAGGTTCAATACCTATAGACTAGAGAGGTCCTAAAGAGCTATTGGGATCCTAAGTAGACTAGAGAGAACAAAATCTAGTCTAGAGCATTATGTAAGCACACTCATAAGGTTACTTCTATCAGATTGGTATCAGTGCCTCTTTGGATCAGGCTTGTGGTTAATGTTACAACTAGAGGAATCCATTGGAGAGTCAAAAATGGTGACTAATGTTGAATTATAAAAGAAGGTAGATGAACAAGAGGAGGAGAACAGATTACTCCTAGATAGGCTTGCTTAATTGGAGCAAAAAGTGGATGAAGATAATGTAAAAGAAGATGAAGTGAAGGATAGAAGGGAAGGAAAATGCAAAGAGATTTCCCTTGAAGATGAAGTACCTGAAGCTGACCCTTTCCTTTAAAAGGAACCATTTATGAAATCCCTAAAGGCTATGAGAGGTAAAGCATTGGAAGGAGTTCCCATTTTCAGTGGCAAAATGGAACTAGAAGTAGTCCTTGATTGGATAGAGGGACTAGAGAAACATTTTGAGTGTGATGGAATCATAGAGGCTCAAAAGGTGAAGGTTGCTAAAGCAAGATTGAGAGGATCTTCTCTCACTTGGTGGAAGTTCATCCAAGATGAGAGAGAGAAGGAAGGGAAAAGACCCATTGCTTCATGGAAATCTATGGTAGCAAGAATAAGAGATACTTACATCCCTAAGGATTATGAAATCTAGTTACACCAGAGAAGACAAGGTCTAAGACAAAAGGACCTAGATGTCAACTCATACACTAAAGAGTTTCAAAGACTTTATATGAGGTCAAGGGTAGCAGAAGATGAGAAAGTGAAAGTAGCAAGGTATCTTAATGGCCTCAAATGGACCATTCAAGATGAGATGAGTCTTTTGACTCAAGATACAGTTTAGAAATGCTGCCAAGTTGATATTGTTACCTTCGTTCTTTTCCCAGCCTTAATTCTCTAATCTGAGTGAGTATAAGTCCTGGAGTTGAACCTGAAGCTGAAGTTGAAGTTGAATTATGTTAAGTTGGTTCAAGTTCAAGTTTAATCCATTACCCATTTCTGTCTCCCCTTCAAGATTCTATCAGTCTCGAAGTTGAACCTGAACTTGAACTTAGTCCTGAACCTTAAGTTAGTTCAAGTTCAAGTTCACATTCGTAACATAATGTTTTGTACATGGATAATTTGGCAAGTTTTCTTCTCTTGCAAAAAGGGAAATCTTTGCAACTCCCCAGGTATTCATTAAGATTTGGAAGCTGTCGTACAAAGATTGTCACACTCAGCCAGATGGTTCGTGCATGTGAGAATTGGAAATGACAGTCGGCGGCATGATGTAAGGAAGTCATTAATACACAGATTTGGCTGTTAGAGATTTTTCTTGGGGGTTGAGATATTCCTGCCGAAATATCGGGTAGATTAAATAAGAGTGCCTGGACATGTTAAATCAATCATTCTTCCATTTAAAGCATTCATTATGAGCATTCTCCAAAGATTTATTAGGGATCTTATAAGGAATCCATGAGTAAATGAGAAATAATTAAGGTTTTCTTGTTAATTATTTCATCTGGAGAAGAAGCAACAAAATTGGTGGTGAATAATTTACAGAAAACAGCAGCATAGGAAATTGGTGAGTTAATCTTCCCCTTTGCAGTTTTCAATTTTCAAAGGCTCTTTCTTTGTTGTAAATATTTTCTCTTCATATTGGAGAGATGCCATTGTTCCGTCCCAAAATTCCTAAAGAGGAGATTAGAACCCACCTGCTAGTTTCTCTCCCAGATATAGGGGACACCTTCTTGCTGAATGTAAACTTAGGGGAGCTCTGCAATAGAGTTTGAAATGCTTTCGAGGGTTCTTTTTCCAGGAAGCTAGTAGGAAGTAGAATTTTAGAAGCCGTTGCATTTCCTCCAGCCCTAATTTGCCCTGAACTGGTGTTGGAATGCACCAATAAGTATGATGCCAAGAACATATGTATTAAGGATGCGTCAAGAGAAATCTTGGTCAAAATCAGTCGAGAAACATTAATGGTGACCCTGTGAATTCTAGACAAAGAGCCATATGAACAATGGACTTATATGGAAGCAGATCATGTGTACGAGATAGATAAAAAGAAGTATAGTTCCTTGATATCCCAGGCATGGCTTGTGAAACTAGAGAAAGGAGGATCCAGGTTTCCAAAGCCTCTGACAATTGAACACTTCCGAAAAGACATCGCCGATATGGTTCTTCTTCTAAACAGGGTGAAAGGGAATCCTCATGCATTTCATTGGGAAAACTGGATGTACTGCTTTATCCAGAAGATTATAGAAGGAGATAAATTTATAGACTGGGCTAACCTAATAGTTGAAGAACTCCACAGGAATCTCTTAAATGTGACAAATTTAACAGCATTTTATATGTCTTCCTACCTTGTTTATGTCTTAGCATGTTGTAGAGCTTGGGAGGGATTACCTCATGAAGTATGGACACGTGATATGAAAATTTATAACTACTTCACATGCTTACAGAAAGTAAATTTCTCTAATCTATTTAAAATAGTAAATGACAGATTTTCAGGAAAGTTAATTTATGAACTGCGGGAAAGAGAAAATTGCAGACTTTCTGAAGAAGCTAAACAGGTGATCAATATTTATGGCTGTTAGTTCATACAGTTTCCAAGTTTTACATACCTTAGGGTTGGAGCGTTTGATGAGGAACCTCTGCGGCTTCCTAGGTTTTGTTTGGATTATATAGTCTTAATGGAGCTATGTAGACAACTTGTTCTAGTCAAACAAAAATCTGGGACCTCAAAGAAAACTTCAGGTATTCTTTTCCCTATCGAATTAGGGTATTACAGGTGCAAAAGTCTCCAGGATGCTATGTCTATAAAGGAAGAATTGGATACTCTCTGTCTACAGACTTATACTCCCAGGGTCAATTTTGATTATAGGGGCTTTGCAGGGGCAAATCTAAATGTCCCAGAAATGTTCATGCACATCCCTGAATTAGAAGATTTTTGGGTCAACTGTTCCGATGAACTGGAAGGAGGGAAAAGACTGTGGTCCCGTTTCACTTTGAAGCAAATCACCACCTTCTGGCTAGATATGGATATAGATGGGGTAGAGGAAGACAGTGAAACTGATGTCTTGGACTCTCAATACTCAGAGAAGGTCGAGACCTTCCCTATTCCTAAACTAGATTAGACAGTACCAGAAGAAGATGATATATACATAAGAATGAAAAGAGTGATCGAGAGAACAAAAGCATGGTTGTTATAGAAAAGAGTTTCTAATGCCCCTTTACTGTCAGCCACAAAAACAAAAAGAAAACAAAAAAGGAGCACAACAAAGAAGAAAACTTATGTTTTAACTTACTTAAGTGTTGATCAATCTTGTGCAGGAAAAGTCAAGCTTGAAGTTGAACCTGAACTTGAACTAATTTCATCTCAAGTTCAAGTTCAAGTTCAAGATCGAGCTGAACCCGAGGTTCGGTTAATCAGATAAAGTCAAAGGGTAAAAGAGAGGGTTCAAAGGAAGAAAGCTATTCCCAGCGTCTTCGTGGAGTTGGATTCATCATATCCAGACCCAAAGGTGATCACCATCGAAGACTAAAGTGTACCTGAGATGGCAGATGCTCAACATATTCAGGAGGAAACATAAGGCATTCTGAAAGACTCACTAGCTCTTTTGAGTAACTATGATACTCAAAAGAAATCCTCTGTTGCCCCACCATGGATGGAGACCCTGGTAGCCAAGAAAAGAAATGTAGTTCCTTTGTCAGTACCCATTGATGATGTAGTGAGCAGGTGCCTGGGAAAATCTTCTAAAGTAAAGAAAATGAAGTTGGAATCTAAAATTGATTTCGATGAAAACAATGGTCACTGGATAGCCGAAATTGCAAAGCCTAAAGAAGACAATGTCGAAGGAGAAGCTTCGATCTAAGACTTTTAGATATCCAAAGTGGATTTAGGAAGAGACACCAGAGCCACTGATATTAGATTTTTTGAGGTGTCAAACAAGAAAATTGCCAATAGAGTCTGGAAAGATGCCAAAGATAAACAAGAGATGAAAGAGGCTATGAAGAGTATGGCCCAATACATCAATGCCATCCAACATCTTGAACCTTTTCCTCTGAATGAAATGTCGGCCTCCATTGACATGAAGTCCCTTGATAATCAATGATTTCTTGACCAAATTCAAAGGAGTAAGGCAGTGAGTAAAGCGTTCGATGATTGGGTTGTACGTGTAAAATCAGAGGTTAGCAAGCAATTAAGTCATTTGGGTCAAACCCATAATGAAGGAACTCACCTGACAAAGAAAACAAAGGCCAACATTAGAGAATGGGAACTCAAAAAAACAACATGGACCAAAGAACTCCATTGGATCAAAGAAGTTGAAGAGTACGGTTTGCAGAAGTTTCTCACGGAGAGGTCAGTGTCAGGACTAGATGATAAAGCTCTTTATGTTATAAAGGAATGCATAGAATGGAGAAATGAGGTTGTGGCTACAGGAATTTATGAAGTAAAGGATCTCATGAAGGGGCCGGGAACTATTAAGGATAACATTTCTAATGATATGAAATGGATTGATGAACGGTGCCAGGAAAACCATGAAGAGATCGATAAGTCAGTTGAATAGATAATCAAAGATGTGAATACCTGGTTTGACAAGCTCAAGGGGATGAAGGCACCTACAGATGAACATTTTATGAAGGTCACGCAGATAGAATCAATGATGATCCTTCAGCAAGGTCATTTGGTTATGCACAAAGAAAAGGTAGCCAAGATCAAAAGAGAAAAAGAAGTCTGGAAACAGAGGATCAGTTTTATTGGTTTGCCACATCAACCGATAATATCTGCGTTTACAGCCACATATGAAGATTGGAATGTAGTGCGTCTCATAGTGACCTCAACCACTTAATTGCCTGGAATACTTGGCAGCCTCTCAGAGGTGTTTTGCTCCCAATCCAATTTTATAGCTTAATGCTTAAGATAGTTAGGGGATCTAGTGATCTTTTACTTTTCAAGAAGTTTTTTTTACCAAAGTTAGTTGTTGCAGCCCTGAGTGGCTATTTATCGGAAACTTTTAATCATTTAAGGGTTTGGCTCTGAGTTGGATAGAAACTATTTTCTAAAAAACTTAACTTCAAAGTGTTTAGAAAACTAGTATTACAGAATATATGAAATATCCTATGGTGTTACGTATATGTTTAAGCTTTTGAAGTGATAAATACTACTGTTTATCTTATCTAATTGATTTTCCTATGAAGATGAGTTATGTTAGATAAAGCTTAACTGCAATATGAATGGATTCTGTGCTTGGAAGTGACAGAGTAAATAATTATTCAAGTTTAGATTCATAAAGTTTGAAGGTTGATATTAAAACTAAAATAGAGGTTTTTTCTCCAACTTGCACATTCTTTTCATGTTGATGAACTGGATGTTTTCCTTAAGTGTTTTCTGGTGAAAAGCACACATAATTTTACTTTTCTCTGTTCAATAAAATCATATTGAAAATATTTTTTTTAAAGGTAGCTGCGCCTTATAATTTGCAGAGAGTTTGCTTTGATAGGAACTCATTTGTTAGTATTGAGTTTCCTCTTTCTTTTTATGTTATATGGGAGTCTGAGATTAATTTAAAGAAAGGGAAAAAACTATATGCTAACAGCTATCAAGGTGGAGGACAAGTTGAAGAAGAAACAAGAATCCAATACTTCAAGAGGAAGGGGTAGAGGAAGAGACACCAGAGGACAAAGAAGTGGTTAGGGAGGAAGAAGCTCTGAATCTAAAGGACAATCAGAGACTAAGCTCACTGAACAACATGAAGGAAACTTCAATAGGGGAAGTTCAAGCAGAGGGAGGAACTCTAACAATAGAGGAAGGGGAAATAACCAAGGAAGAGGCAATTATTTTGCCAACATGAAGTGTTATCATTGTAATCAGTTAGGACATCCAGCCTATATGTGTCTAGAGAAGGGAAATACCTCCCAAGGGGTGAAAAAAGAGTGAACTATGTTCATGAAGAGACAAGTGGGAACAAGAATCCTGAAGTTCCATTAGAATTAGAGGAGGGAGAAAACCTTATGATAAGGAGAACTCTCATAAAAGAACCAGTAAAGGAAGAAAGCAGTCAGAGGAGAGCACTCTTTAGAGTAAAGTGTAAGATGATGGGAAAGGTATGTAGAGTCATCATAGACTCAATATCAAATGAAAACATAGTGTCATAGGAGGCAATTAGTAAGTTGAAAATGACAAGGATACCTCACACAAATCCTTACAAAGTCACATGGCTCAACAAAGGACAACATGTCCTAGTTAATGATCAAGCTTGGGTGGAATTCTCCACTGGGAGATATAAGGATAAAGTTTTGTGTGATGTCTTACCTATGGACACATGTCACTTTCTCCTAGGTAGACCATGGATATTTGACTGGATTGTCATGCATAATGGAGTGAAAAACTCATACACCTTCAAGAAAGACAATGTGATATACAAAATCTAGTCACTATTGGAGGATGCAAAAGTGAAGTCTACTGGTCCCAATGTTCTCATGGTGGGTGAAAAGGAGTTCTTAGAGACTCTAGATGAGGGAGAAGGAGTTGGCTTTGCATCGTTGTTGAAGAAAAAGGAAGTTGCAGACAAACCAGAGAAGAGGACAGAGATGCCAAAAGAAGTTCAAGAGATGCTAGTAAAGTATCAAGGGATAGTGAGTGATGGACAACCATCCACCTTACCACCTAAGAGGTCAGTAAGCCACCAAATAGACCTAATCCCTAGAGCTACCCTACCCAATAAAGCAGCCTATAAAATGACTCCCCAACAAAATGAAGAGATCGCTAAACAAATACAAGAACTTTTAGAACAAGGTCTCATAAGAAAGAGCATTAGCCCTTGTGTCGTACCCACAATCCTAGCACCTAAGAAGGGGGAACTTGGAGGTTATGTACAGACTCCAGATAAATCAATAGGATTACCATTAGGTATAGGTTCCCTGTCTCTAGGATAGAAGACCTAATGGGCTGTCTAGGAGGAGCTAGATAGTTTACAAAAATAGAACTAAAAAGTGGCTATCACCAAATAAGGGTGAATGAAGGGGATGAGTGGAAGACAGCCTTCAAAACCACAGAAGGACTATATGAATGGATTTTCATGCCATTTGGGTTGTCAAATGACCCATCAACATTTATGAGGTTGATGAATGAAGTACTTAAAGAGTACAATGGGAAGTTTATAGTGGTCTACTTAGATGATATACTCATCTATAGTAAGACAAGGGAGGGCCACCTCAAACACTTGGAATTGGTTTTTAAGAATCTGCAAGAGGAGAAGTTGATGATCAACTTAGAAAAATGTGAGTTCATCAAGACAGAGTTGGTGTACCTTGGTTTTGTGCTATCATAGGGTAACTTGAAAATGGATCCAAGCAAGGTTGAGGCCATCATCAACTAGCCTACTCCAAGAATAAGCACTGAGGTAATAAAATTTCATGGTCTTGCATAATACTATAGAAATTTTATCAAAAAATTTAGTGCAATATGTGCTCCTATGTTAGATAAAATTAAATGAGGTATGAAGACTAAATTTGTTTGGAATGAGAAAGCTAATAATGGCTTTGAGCTACTGAAAAAGAATATTGCAACCCAACCAATTTTGGTGTTGCCAAGTTTTGAAAAATTGTTCACAGTGGAGTGTGATGCCAACAATGTGGCAATTGGAGTTGTCTTAGGCCATGAGGGAAAACCAGTGGCTTTCCATTAGGAGAAGTTGAGTGAAGCTAAGAAGAAGTATTCTTCTTATGATCTAGAGATGTATGCTCTGGTCTAGTCACTGAGAAAATGGAGGCATTATCTATTGCCAAAGTAGTTTATTGTCTATTCTAGCAACCAAGCCTTAAGCTTCTTGAACTCGCAAGAAAAATTGAGTCATAAGCATATGAAGTGGATTGAATACCTACAAGAATATACATTCAACATCAAACACAAGAAAGGGTTATAGAATAAAGTTGTAGATGCTTTGAGTAGAAGAGCATTGACCATTCAAGAGATTCAACTATATAGTATGGGAATTGAAAACTTCAAGGACATGTATGACGAAGATGAGGACTTTGCAGGCATCTACAAGGTATGTCAAGAGTATAAAAACCACTTTCATAGTCAATACTCTGAGCACACTTTGAAGTCTAGTCTATTGTTTAAAGGGGATGAGTTGTGTGTCCCTAGGGGGTCTATTAGAATGAATCTCATAAAAGAGAAACACAATGGTGCACTTAGTGGCCATTTTTGGGTTAATAAAACCAAAGAGTTAGTCCAAAGATTCTATTTTTGGCCCAAGATGAACTTGGATGTGAAGAGATATGTGGAGGGTTGTGTTATCTGTCAGAAGGCCAAAGGAAAATCTACAAATGCAGGCCTATATCAACCCTTACCCATTCCAACCAGGCCATGGGAATGTCTAAGCATGGATTTTTTGGTAGGTTTTCCCAAGACTAGACAAGGAATAGAAAATGTCTATGTGATTGTAGACAGATTTAGTAAGATGGCTCACTTTGTGCCATGCAAGACAATGAATGATGCCAGTCAGATAGCTTCTTTATTCTTCATAGAATTTGTTAGAATTCATGGTTTACCACTGAGTATAGTGTCTGACAGAGGCACCAAGTTTATGAGCCACTTTTGGAAGACTCTTTGGCAGAAGTTGGGCACCAACTTATCATTTGGATCTACCTACCATCCCCAGTCAAATGATCAGACAAAGGTAGTAAATAGGAGCCTTGTAAATCTCCTAAGATGTTTAATAAAGGAGTATGGTCAGACATGGGACCAACTCATAGGCCAAGCCGAATATGCCTACAATGAAACTATTAATAGGACCACAGGGAAAATCCCTTTTGAAATTGTTTATGGCATTCATCCTAGAGGCATTCATGAACTCAGAGAACTCAAAGATGGAGCTAAAGGATGTGGACATGCTGAAGATTTTGCATATGCTATGCAAGAAGTCCATGACATAGTCAGGAAGACTCTCATTGAGAATGCAAAGAAGATCAAGACTAATGTGGATGAGAGAAGAAGGGATGTCCAATTCAAGATTGGAGATCTAGTAATGGTTCACCTTAATAAGGAAAGACTTTAGAAAGGGACACCTCATAAACTTCAGATGAGGAGAATTGGTCCATGTGCCATCCTAGACAAGTATGGAGCAAATGCCTACAAGGTAGAAATTCCATAGGATTTGGGATTATCATCAGTATTTAATGTTGTAGACTTATTACTGTTTAAAGGCCCAATCCCTAATGCTGATTAGAGTTTGAATGAAGTAATCTAGGAGGTTGAAGGGATACATTTTCCATCTACACCAATCAAACAAGCAGAGAGCATTCTGGATTATAGAGTTTACAAGAAGACCAAAAAGGAGTATAAAGAACACTTGGTAAAATGTCAAGGAAAACCTAATGCAAATGTAGTGTGGATCAAGGAAACTGAGCTTAAAAAGTCAGGGGTTGACACCAACTTACTCAATCCAAGGGTGGATTGAAGTCTTTTGTTTAGGGGAGGATAGTGCAAGAGCACCCGGGCAATTCTCAAAGACCTCAAGTTTTGGATTGTATATGACCTTAGCCAAGTCAGAGTGTGTGTTTAATTTGGACCTTAGGAGGTCTTGCAAGATGTGTTACTAGGTGGATAGATAGTTAGTATCTAATCCAACCTAGTATAGTTAGGTTTCTTTATTGCAATTTTGGTCTAAATGGGAAATATGGTCTAAATGTGTCCTAGACCCTACCATAGTAGGAAAGATGATTTTATCAAAATTTATAAGGTTGGTTCATCAAGATATAGGGTTTAGAGGCCCTAAAAGATAGGGTAAAGGCATAAATGAAAATATGCCAAAAGTTGCTCAAAAGTTGTCATGACAACATTTAAAATTTTTGCAAATGTTGCATGCAACTTGACAACTTTGGATTCTCCTCATTGTAGGAGTGGGAAAGTAATGAGACAAGAATAGAAACAAGGAAGAATCATCTTAAGGATGTATGTGACTCATTTCTTGAGGCATTAGTGATTGTAAACAAGTTTTTGAATAGTGAAAGTGGTGTCTGCAATTCTGTATTAGTGATATTTTTGAGTATTTGGTGTTACAAAGAATTTTAATGGATTGAATCATAAGATCCAACTATGGATTCATGTAGAGGGGAGTTTTCTAAGATATTTTCATTTATGGTGTTATTCATTTTGAATTAGTTTTCTATCTATAAAAAAAAATCCTAAACTAGGTAGTCTGTTGGTGTGATTCAGGGTAACTTTGCTTTCATGGCTCCCCCATGAAATTCAATGGTGGAAAACATAAAAGGTTGAATGAAATTATTATGGGAGTCACTATACATAGTGTATATAGAGGTAGGAACTTAGGAGAGATGTTTATCTATTTATAAGTTCATGCCCTAGGCGAGTTAGGACAACCCGGTTAGGAGTTTGACACAGACAAATCCATTTGCAGAGACAAGGTAGTGTAATGGATAACTGAAAAAAGTATGGTCTCAATGTTATTAGGGTCTCATAGGTCCCTAGTGTCAATCTTAGAGCCTAATCAATCCATCTGGATTGATTTTTGTGGATAAATCAGAGAGTTGCTAGTAGAGAGCCAAAATAGGCCCAAAAGCCCTACTTTCTAAGACAGTGATGTACGGACAGTTTGGGAACCTTAGACCTTAGAAATATTGTAGGTCTCCCAAAAGGTTATCTGGATTCCTGTTTAGTTTTGGGGGTTTTGAGTAATTTTATAGAGTTAATCCATTAAAACCCTCTGGATAGGGCTAATAGGATCATTAGGCCTAATAGGACAGTTTGAAGGTGAATAGGGAGCTCGACCAAATTGGGTTTGAAGAATTATGGGATTGGAGTTGTATGGATGTAGAGGGAACATTCTAAGCCTATACATGACCCTTGTAGCAAGAGAGAAGTTGGTATGAAGAATTTGGCTTTGGAATTCTTCAAGCCATAGAAAATATTGAGACAAAACTATGAGATAGTTGTCCCTTTGAGTGAAACACAAAATTGAAGACTCCTAAAGAAGAGATAGGAGTGGTCTTAGGTTCAGTACCTATAGAATAGAGAGGTCCTAAAGAGATGTTGGGATCCTAAGTAGACTAGAGAGAACAAAATCTAGTCTAGAGAATTGTGTAAGCACACTCATAAGGTCACTTCTATCAATTTACAACTTCACAATTGGCAAGAGGGCATTGGACTTAGTAAACAGATGGTTGGGTCATTTTAGAATGAATGTAGCCTTGTACAGGTATGTTGACATAGAGGGTTTTATTAAAAGTGAAAATAAAATATTGACACCAACCATTCCAAATACCAAAGAGCATGAGCATTGTGTATAGGAGGACCTCATAAGGGACATCTTAGAAGATGATGAAGTTGCAAGGAGGGCAGAGAAGTTCCAAGATCTAATGGATTTGGAACAAAAAATCAAGAATAAAGGGAACCCTTTTGAGGGTTACTTCCCAGAAGTGCCTTACTTGCAAAGACCTGATAAGATGATGGAATCTTATAGCACATTGTACAACCATCTTAAGGAGCTAATAGAAAATAAGGAAAGAGGCCATAAGAGGTACTCTTCTTTAGTATATGAAGAAGATAGCTATGAAGGATATTATGTTCCTATCCCTCCTCCCATGGGTCAGCCACATTCCATAGAGGAGAACATAATATTGGACCTTACAAAGGTACTTGATATTGAGATAATTGATCAACCCCCAATGAAGAAACATAAAATAAAATTAGGGGAGCATTCTTATGCCAAGACATATGAAAGGAAGAAAGATAAAGTGAGTGCCTTAGTCACTGGTAATAGAGCATATGACCATCAGCTCAAGAAGTTAATAAGAGAAGGAAAGAGGAAAAGAGAAGATGTAGAAGAAGAAGAAGTTGAAATACCTCTTTTACCGTGTCAGGGTGAGAGAGAGATTCAGTAAGAAAATTTTGAGTGATGATGATTTCATCAAAAAAGAGGAGTTTAAAATATTTTTTATCTGGAAGAAGAAGCAAGATGTAGGATCACAACTGCAATTAACAGAGGGTGGCCAAGTGCCAAATGAAGCTTGCAAACTTTGTAGGCTTATGATCCTAAAGTAGAAAAGATGACACCTGAGGAAGCTAGACAAATGGTTAAGTCTAGTGGGATGTTACTTGTGCCTGGCTGAGATCTTGCCTCAACATTTGTCATTGACCAGATAAGAAGGCATCCTGATATAAAATTATCTTCAGAGACACAGGTGGGAGAAATGATTAGGGGATGTGGATATAATCCACAATCCCAAACTTTAGCCATGCGGGCTTTGGCTCCCAAGACACAGAAGCCATCACTAATCAATGTGAAAGAAAAAATGGATGGGGATAAGATCATATGGTCTATCCATAATACTGGAGATTTTGAAATATCACAGGCCCTTACTCATTTTTCTCATTTGAATGAAGCTAAAGCTGAACATATGTCAAAGAGGTATCAAAAATTGTTTGATGAGGCAAGTGTTGTAGTAAAGGATAGAGAACTATGCTTGATTAAGATCAATGCATTAGAGAAGCTGGTGAAAATATTAAATCAGAAATTACAAGAAATCCCTGAGGTTATTCCTGCTTCACCTAAGAAAGTTGTGGATGCACCAGTACAAACTGAGGATATTTTAATGGAAACAGATCAAAAGGACAAAGATTAGAATAAAGTGGCTTTGGAATCCTTGTGGAATATCTTGCAACATAGGATCAATGTCCTAAAAGACAAAGTTGATTTAGTATACAATGCTTACAACAAGTTTCCTGGCCTGGGAATAGAGGTAAATAATTATGTTTCAATTTTAACACCTTATTTTGGAAATTGGTCAGTAAGGACAAATTTGTTTGAAAGGTTAGCAGTCCTACATCTGTGTGTGTCAAATGTTGCACCTGTTACCTGCGACACAACACTTCAATAAGTCATTTTGTTAGTGATAAACAAAAGTTAGTGAGCATATCAAACCCTAACATTGACCTATTGCTTTCTAACTAGGATGAGTGTAGTAAATAACATAACAACCCTCAGATTATGCTAATACCAGTGACATAAACAACATAGCATGAAAGATTCAAGTTTAAAACAACTATTTGATTATTAAGCATGCATATTAGTCTAAAAATGAGCATTATAACCATGCATGAAAGTAACTATGGAGTGTGCATGAAGCTATGAAGGAATGGGTAGCATAATATTGCTTTGAGATTCCTTCAAAATCTTGGCATTACAACACTATTATTCAAAAATTAAGGCTTATTATGAGCGGTGGTTACAACATCCACTTAGGGAAGATATCCCCGAGATTGTGTGTCAAGTGGGCGAGGAAATTGAGTAGATTGGGGTTACCTTATCTTTCATCAATGGCAAGGCAAATCAGGTTGAGGCTAGGGTCAACATGTTTGGCTCAGGATATAATAAATGTTTTCCTCCAGTAAAGGGAGAAGATGATGAGATTAAGGCAGTAGAAGTGTGGAGAGGTGAATTTGATACCTTACTGCCTAATAAAGAGGCATTTATATTAGACAGTGGTGAGTTGGATATGGAAAGGTTTAATAAGATCTTAGATGAGGCCTTCAAAGCCAAGACAGACTTTAATAAGTTTGTTACAAATGTCAAGATCATCAAAGATGCCAGATGGGAAATAAAAAGGGCACAATTACAATGCATTAAGAGCTTTAATTTGCCTACAGAGGTAGAGGTTACAACATGGGATGTTCTCACCAAGCCCAAGAAAAAGAAGCCCGCAATAATTGACTTAGATATAATGGATGAGCAGTGAAGAGACACATGACACCTGATCTATGAGCATAGAGAGGATAATTGTTAAAAATACTAGTGTAAGTTACCTTGAAATGGTGGTCACTAGGTTTTGCAACAACTACAAGAAGTTATCCAGAACATATACAGACAAAGGTGCCAGCTATCAAAGATTTGGAAATCAAATCTGATTGTTTCCTTATTTTATCCTTCCACCGCTTGAAGGCCTAATTGTATTTTTTCTTTAGTACTTTTAGGGTTAGGTCTAGCCATACGAAGCTTGTTGCATCCTTAATCTTTAAAGGATTCCAAGATGGCTAGTTTTCTATAAATAGTAAGATGTAACATAATGTAAACATGATGAAAAATATAACTGTGAGGCAGACTTCTCTTTTTGTCTGAGTTTTAAGCTTTTAGTCTTTTTAATGTATTGAAGCAACAACATATTAATAAAATAAAGTGAAGTTTCCTATTCTATATCTTTGTTGTATCTTAATATTTCTGTTTATGCTCTTGTATGTTTTATTTGTAAGGCATCTTAAACATACTGGTTATAATGTAACTGTGCAATTGCTTATAAGTTTCTTTCAAGGAGAGAGTAATTCTTGTAAGAGATCCTAGAGGGCTAAACATACTTGTGAAGATCTGATACAAGGGTATAGGAATGAAGAGGTAGTTTTTAAGGCACTCTATCTGAACTTCTTGTGTATTTCCATTAATTAGTTTGCCGTGGATTTTTATTTCATTTGACTCTTTTCCCAAGATTAAGGCACTGGTCTGGGGTTTGGTAAACAGTTATTCATCATCAACATTAAAACAAAAAAATCATTTACTTTTATGTTCTAAAGAATATACATGCTTAATCAGTTGTATTGGAGGATACAATTCAACTTGTTGATTCCTTAGAGAGAGAATCATCTAGGTTAGCCTTCCCAAGTCAAATAACTCTAAAAAGAAGAAGGATGAGAATCCTTATATCACTTTTGTTTGCCATTTTTATGATTATAGTATTGCTTATTAAGCTCTGTATTAAGTTGATTATGGTTATCTACAAGATTTTCTATTAGTTAATACAACAAAAAGCAATGGGCAAACCAATGTGACCCCATATCCACTATTAAAGTTTACTGAAAAGCAATAACCTATTGAAGGTACACCTGCCTTATTCTATGGAGCTCAAAGTGTAGAAGGATCATATCCTTGTTAATTAGCCTTTTCCCTGTATGAATCAAGCGTTGGGAATCTAAGAGTCAATATTGATAAGCTATATTGTGATTCTACATGAAAAAGTGCTAACACATGTCTTTGTTTATTTTCATTAGTATGTGATCATGAAGAAGTGTTTCATTGATATGATGTTGGTTAGTTTTCTAGACCCGGGACATGTGGTTGGGCTTGATTAGGTTTGCAAATAGGTTGTCTATTTCCATCATCATCATTTTGGCACATGTGGTGGAACTCTTGTCCCTTTTACTGATCATTTCCTTATTTTTGAAGTGATTTTGTGAGTTGTAGGTTGGATTTTCATGACAAACACTATAATTGCACATTTGCTACCCATTTTTACACATTTGAGATTCTATTTTTGCAACTTTATTTTGAAATTATACATTTTTATTGATTTTTCACATTTGATTAGGGTTTATGAGCACATGGTCTCTCTTTCTATGCACGTGTTCTTTGTTTATGCACTTTTTCTCTTTGTTTTATTGTCATTTTGTAGGGTTCACAAGTCGCACTTACATTTTCATTAAGAGTCATGCACATCTAATATGTATAGTTATGATTTTGATTTTTGTTTTTATGCTTTTATTATATAGATTTGTCATTTGGATTTGATTTTTCTTTGAGATAACCCTAATTGGACTAAGTGGTGGAGCTTGTTCACGTGCATTCATGACTTGGAATTGAGACAACTAATGATTTGTGGGTACAAATTTGACATGCTTTGATTTCTATATTGACACACATTTTATTTTATAATGGTGAATGAACAATCATGTTTGTCTTAGCTTATCTCACATTTGTATTTGGTGGTTCTAAAATAATCAAGTGTTTGGCATGTTTGGTGCACTTGAAAAGTCTATGTTTAGCTCCCAAGATAATACAAGAGCATCCTCTTCCATCATCTTAATAGATCTTGGGTGTAAGAAAAATTATCCTATCCTCTTTCCTTTTTTGAGTTCATGCCTCTTAGGATAAGTAGCCACTCCAAGGGGGGATAACTTGAAGAAGTTTTTCCTTTGGGACACTATATAAAAGACAAAGGTAAAAGCTAGAGTCTAACTAGTGATCTTATGTTGATGGTGTGAATCTAAATAGGTTGAATTATTCAAATTTATGTGAGCTATATTGGGCCTCTAGTGGGGTTGGTTAAAGCCTTAATAAGTGTCTTGTTGTTGAATGTGTAGGTGGTAAGTCCTCAAATTGTGACTAAACACCTTATATTATATGCTACCCTATTGATTGATTTGGTGCAATGGTTTCAATACAAAGGAATAACATCTTTACTTGAAGCTACTCACCATATGTATTTCCTTAAGTTGAGATATAAATTTATAGGTTGTATAAGCTATTTTCAGCTTCTATAAAGAGGGTTATTAGGTCATTCTTCCAACCCTAGGCCCCCCTATTCGTCCTTCTCTCACAAAGACTCAAGTATATCACATCATTTTCTTTATGTCAAGGTATGTAATATCCATTGACCTTAGGTAGAAAAGGTGCTTTAAGTGTCTTTGATAGTATTTATACCCATGTAAATTGACTTTGAGGAGCTATTGACCATGCACATATGATTTTATATTATCACAAACACACAAATAAACATTGTTTCTTTATGTTTGATGTAATTTCTTGTCACAGTTGATCATGCAAAATAATCAAATCTTAGTCAAATTTGCAAAATGGGTTGGAAGTGTCAAACATCACTACATATGTGCATATTCTTACTATTCTTGGGCCTTTGATTTGCCAAACCTATGCATAGGGGTTTTAATCTTGCACATTTGATTCACTAGAACTACACATTTGATCATTTTTCTTATGCATTTGATCTAGAGAGCTAAAATCACAAGGGTTCTGTTCTTAGGCTCATCATTTCAGTTCTGACCTTTTTATTCCTTAGTCACCAGTCTTTGTATATTAGTTTCACTTTTTAGTTTTACACCTTCAATTTCCATCATCAAATCATTTAACATAAACTTAGGTTACTCTTTGGTCTAGATCAATAATTTGGAAATATTATATCCCTAATTAATCGAGATTCATCATCCTTAAGTAGGGAACATGTCAACATCTTTAGGAAGAGTAACTTGGTTTGGATTTCATCATCACTTATTTGGCATACCCTATCTTAATCTTATTACTTATTTCTATTCACCTCATCTTAAGTAAACTTTGCCTACTTTACCATTTTCAATCTAGAGTCACCTTAGTTTTCTTTAGATTTACCCCTATCACATCAATCATATACGTTACTCAACTAATGGAGATGATGATGAAGGCCGAGATCAGAGGTATACAATATTGTAGAAAGGATTAGATCAGTCGTTATTTTTTCATTGATGTCAAGCAATTGATTTCTAGTTCATATTGAATTGCCATATCTTTCAGAAATGTGTTAATTGGGCAATAGATAAATATCAGACAATGATAAGTTCATATTGAGATAATCGGTTTCTACTTTATCAAGTCGGTAAAGTAGATTGGGAAAGTCGGTAAGAATAAAGAGTTAAGTTACCTAGCGGAAAGAAGTTTGTCGGTAAAGGGTTATGTAAGTCAGTCAAGACACCGAGACATTGGAGCACCGAGTAGTGTATGTTAGTCACCGAACTGAGAGTTAGTTGTCAAGCATAACACATGTTAGAAACAAGGATATGAACACATTTAATGACGAACTAAAAAAATACAGAGGCTTCCAATAATGAATAAGAATTTGGTTACAAGATCTATGCACGGGAAAATTCAAGGAAGAAATCTATGGTATAGATTAAGCGGCAAAAGTGAAGGTTTTATTTCCAAGAAAAGTGCAAGTTTCGAGGTGATGCCGAAGTGGATAACCGAGTTTCAAGTTTGTTGAATCAGTTCAAAAAGTTGATCTAACGGATGAGCATCATTGAAAGAAAACCTAATCAAGGAGGTTAAGAGGAAAAAATAGAGTTTATTTAAAGGATGAATTCAAATAGCAAAGGGTTGGCAAGTTGAAGTGTTGAAGTGCTACCAAGTGATGCAGTAAAGATAAAAGAGGTGAAAATCTAAGTCTAGAGCAGAGAAAAATGAAATATTGATGCCAGTAGTCAGAGAGAGCACATAAGGGATATAATCAAGAAAGAGGTAGTTGCATTTTTACAGATCATTTTATAAATTGTTTCTTATTTGCATTTGTAACAGAGAAATCCCTTAACCAAGTGGACTTAGTATTCTTATTGTAAAATCCTCATGAAAGGTAAAATTATAAAAGAGTGTTTAGAGCCCTCTAACCAGGCCACTCCTAAAAGGGTGAAGATATTAAAGGGTCTGAGGTTCCCCTAACAGGATCACATATAACTTGATGAACTATAACTGATTGAATGTTTGAATATGATAAGTTGATGATCACCGAGCTGCAAAAGTGAATGCAAGGCATTAAATTAGTTAATGTATTGTATTGTCATTGATGTTAACTTGATATGGTTTGATTGTTCATACACATATTATCATAAACTTGAAGATATGAAGAGACAAATTTTATGTGGTCAGTAAAACATAAAAAGTTAGTAGACACCAAGTGACAATGAACATCGAGAAGTTCTTAGTGTAACCGAGCAAGTGTGTACCAAGCACCGCAATAACTAGAGTTAATAACCGAGCATAACTAAAGTTGATGACCGAGCATATCTGGAGTTAAAGAATGACAAAATTGCTTAGCTAACATAGCTACAATTTAGGGATTGACTAATTGATTGCTTTATTTTCAACGACCGGTTAAAATAAACAAAGGAAGGAGATTTAAAGCATGTTTTATTCACAATTATCAAAAGAGAGATTTACAAAATATAAATCATGGCAATTTTTGCAGATCAAGAAAAGATCTACGAAAAAAACCAAGGAGATTGAGTGGCTAATCATGTCTATATAAAGAGACAAGGAATTCATTATCAAAAAAGAGGAATGCTGAGTATATTTTATGTGAAGATAGAATTCTTCATGCATAACTAATCATACAAGTTGAAGAATAGAGCTAAGGAATTCTGCAGACACCAAACAACAAAGGACAGAGCATTCACCGAGCAGAATAAAGAAAGAAATCAAAGGAACTAAAGTGAATATTGATTAGAGAGGTGTTATAGAACAAACAATAGATATGACTATGTGCAAATCAAAGTTGTATTTGGAACAGATCATTTACTGTATCAGTTTAACCATTGATTCAAAAAATCTCTTAACCAAGTGGGATTTAACAGTCTTATTGTATTGAGATACTCAAGAGTATCAAAAGGTTATCTTGTTAACATCATAGTGAGTGATAGGTCAAAAGAAAAATTGTTGGTTTTAAATCCTCTAACAAGGTCGCACTTAATAGTGTGTATTGTAACCTTCAATAGGGTTGGCTCTTCACCGAGCTCAGTTTAGAAGAGTGAAAATATTTTGGGTTACCGGCCCCAGGTGGTTTTTCCCATATTGGGTTTCCACGTTAAAATCTGTGTCGAATGTGTATATGATTCATTGCATTGATATTTTGTTTTACACATTATTGAAACTAGATTGGTCAGTTAACTCTAAGTTTATTTGTTGTTACTCGGTAAAGTCTAGAAAAGATAAAAAAATATATCTTACCGAGCTGTTTATATTTGTTAAGATTACTTGTGGCACACATCTTGATGAAACTAGGACTATAAGATAACTGAAGGTATTATATTTGAGATATAATATTTTGGTTTAATTTTTGGAATAATTATTAAGGCCACTAAATCACCCCCCCTCAGTTATTCTAACAATTGATATTAGAGATTTGGTGCTTGGAAGAAAATTTTAAAGGGACTTAAGCTAAAGATCACAAGATGAGTAAAAGGGATGTGCCTAAGTTGAACAAGCAGGATAAGAATTCATGGAAAAGAAGGATAAGACTTCATTTATTTGGTATTGGAAATGATGTTACACAACACTTGGATATTGAATGTGTTGCACCTACTGGACCTTTGACTGTTGATCAATTGAGAGAGAAACATGAACACAATTATATGATGATATAACTTGCCTCTTCACTAACACATGCTGATTTTGAAGATGTGAAATCATGCACCTCTGCAAAGCAAATGTGGGACAAACTCAAGCTAGTACATGGAGGAGATACCAATGTGCTGAGAGATAAAGCTAAAAGCCTAAGAGGAAAGTTTTATGACCTGAGAATGAAAGGAGAGAACATCACTCGGTACAATGACAGAATCAAAGAAGTTGTTAATGCTATTCGTGGAGTAAGAGGAGTATTTGATGAAGAAATAGTTGTAAGTAAAAATTTTGAGAACCTTACTACCTGTTTATGCTATTAGAGTATCTGCAATTCAAGAAATGAGAGCAGTATCTAGTAACAATGTTACTCTTGATAGTTTTATTGGTAGACTTGTTTCATTTGAGATGAACAACAATGACAAAAGTGTCTTAGCTACTATTGAGTCTGCATTCAAGTCTTCTCTGAAAATAAGTAAATCTAGTAACAAACACACTATGAGAAATGATAGTGATAGTGATAGTGATGAGCAAGAACTTGATAAACTTGAAGCACTAATGGCTAGGAGATTACATACAGGTAAAGGAAGATATAAAGGTAAATTACCATTGGTCTGTTTTAATTACAAAGAAATTGGACATTTTGCTGCTAGATGCCCTAACAAGAGAAAAGTTGAAAGAAAAAATGATAGATCTTATGAAAAGAAGTATGACAGAAGTGATGACCGAGACTACAGAAGCAACTGACACTCTAATAGAAGAGATAACCAAGATTACAAGGACAAAGGAAAGAAGGCTTGATACCTAGTTGAGAATAAAGCTAAAAATTTTGATACTGATTCTGATAAAGATATTGAGGTAGTATTTTTTGCTATGAAGGATGATTCAAACAAAGAATAAAGGTATGTTGAAACAACACTCATATCTAAAGTTAACAAAAATGATGTCTAGATTATTGATAGTGGCTATACTCATCACATGGCTGGAGATAAAGAAAAGTTTGAAACTTTTGAATATTATAATGGTGGATCAGTTAGGATGGGTAATGACTCACCTTGCCCAGTTGAAGGAAAAGGTACCATCATGATGAATAATCTGATTAAATGTGAAAATTCATATTGAGTAAAAGGACTTAACTATAATCTATTGAGTGTTTCACAGATGAATAACACATGACACCGAGTTGCATTTGAGAACAAAAAGGCAATGATCTATAATGGAAAAAGAAATTTGATCGGTACTAGTGAACAAACAAAAGGTAATCTATTCTATCTTGATAATATTGAGACCACTTATTTATTGGCTATAAATGAAGATGCTTGTTTGTGCATAAAAGGTTATGTCATGTGAATTTTTACAACATGGTTAAGATAAGTAAGAAAAGAAAAGTAAGAGGCTTACCGAGTATTTCAAAGCCCAACCATGTTATATGCAAGAATTGTCAAATAGGAAAAATAAAAAAATCTAGTTTCAAGAGAAAGACCTACACATCTAATAGTGTTTTGGAGTTAGTCCATACTAACTTATGTGGACCAGTGAGAACAAAGAGCTATTATGGTGATAGATACTTTTGATGTAGCACTAGTCTTGCTTCTCTGAGACCTCTTCTAGGTTCTCCTAGGTCACTCTATGACCTACTAGGGTTATTTCACTAACCCTAGGCTAATTAGGTATCTTATCACAATATCCTAACTCATTCAACTATTGGACACCATTTTGTAGAACAAAACACTTCAAAACTTACTCCTAGACCCCAAATGGTCTCTCTTGCATCCTTGGCCTAAAAGGCCCCAATTGATTCAAAATTATCAATGATCAATCCAAAGAGAGGATTAGGGTATCCAAGGTTTCAATAGGACCCTTTCCAACACTTTCAACCATACTTTAGATCAAAACTCCAATCGAGTTCCAAGAACCTACACAATTGCTTCCAAAATAGGGCTACAAGCAATTAGCCCTATTTAGTCACCTTTTCTGCATTAACTTGAAAAATGTATTAACAAGTGCCCAAATAGGTTTAGGATCTAGACACCCTTTACAGAGAAACTAGATATTTTCTAGGTCTAGGGTTCTCAAGTTGTCCGTACATCTCTACCTATAAACAAGGCTAAAAATCAGGGTTTTGAGGGTTTCAAAACCAGTCTGAATGAAAATTCTTTCTTGCTATCCAAGAAACATCACCAAGTCCTACCACTCACTTTGGGGATCTTAAAAATCACCACCCTACTCCTCTGCAAGCTTTGGTCGAAGCTATGAGTGCTTTCAACCCACCAATTAATCTCTGTAACTGCTGATGACCCCTAGCCATGCATCACTGGCTCGCCTGGGGCATCATCCCAAAAATGGCTGCCTTGCTTTCCTGGGCCCCTCCTTCACTGTACACATTTTAAATGGAGTCCACCACCATAATCCAAGAGCCTGGGAAAAATCCACAGTGGAAGATGTAGTTAAGACCCCATTTGCAAAAGTTGCCCAATACAAACCAGCGACTGGACTAAACACAAAATATTTTATACAAGCACTTAAAACTATTGAATAAAA
Organism: Thuja plicata; assembly: GCA_018584345.1. Classification (NCBI taxonomy): domain Eukaryota; kingdom Viridiplantae; phylum Streptophyta; class Pinopsida; order Cupressales; family Cupressaceae; genus Thuja; species Thuja plicata. The sequence goes on from MU226453.1 coordinate 3,177,916, forward strand.
CAATATAACACAACAATAAATCTAGTAAAAAACTAAATTATACAAATCAAATATTATATAAATTAATTCAATCCATTAAACTATCAGATCACCTCAAAACACCTTAACAGTCACTGTTATTCACAAATACAGTCCGTACACAAAAATTATCAAAATTGCCAACCCAACACACATCTTGAGGATGGTCATATATAGTTGAACCAAACACTAATTAAATAGTTTCAAAAAGTTACCTAACCGATTTCACCGAAGATGCAATCTTGTCATAAAAGTTGTTAATGTTGTCAATGACAACATTGACAACTTTTTGCAACTTTTGAGTTTGGTCTTCAAACCTGGTCTAACTATGCCCAAACTTATCCAATCCATAAAATATGATTAAATAAAATCAAATAGGACCTCTACTCCCTTTCTTGGCTCATTTTTCCACAAAATTACAAACACACCTAATTGGACATAAATGGACCTAAAGGTCACTAAAGACCTAATAAGACCTATCCTCCTACAAACACTCACACACTAGGACTCTTGGTCCCTTTATTCAACTAGTGGTTTGGCTAGAACCACTAAAAGCCAAAAAAAAAGGGAGAAAAAACCTAGGTTACAACAAAACAACTAGCCTACCTAGGTGCTCCTGCACAAACTTTATTCTATTTGTTGATGACTATTATAGGATGATGACTGTCATGTTCTTAAAAGAGAAATCTGAAGCATTTGAGATGTTCAAATAATATAAAGCTAAAGTTGAAAACCAAAGTGGAAAAAGAACCAAAATGTTTAAGATCAAACAGAGGAGGAGAATTTATTTATGATGAATTCACTAACTTTTGTAATGAGCATGGGATTACAAGACAAGTTTCTGCACTAGGAACACCATAGCAAAATGGGATTGCTGAAAGGAGGAACAAATCAATTGTTGTTTGTGCCAAAACACTAATGATTGAAAAAATAATCACACAAACATTCTGGAGAGAAGCTGTAAGTACTGCTGTCTATACACTGAACCGAGTTCAATTGAAGAAAGACACCTTATGAGCTATGGTATGGATACACACCAAATGTGAGTTACTTTAGAATTTTTGGAAGTCAATGTTATATAGTGAAAGATGATAGAAATGGGAAACTTGACTCTAAAAGTGATGAAGGAATATTTCTAGGATATTCTACTAAAAGCAAAGCTTATAAATGTCTGAATAAATCTTATAACAAAATCATTGAGAGTGAAAATGTCAAAGTGGATGAATTTGCTAGGAAAAATGATGAGGAAAGAAAAAAGGAACCTGAAGATTACAATAGATTTGTCTACATTGAATAACCTGACACCTTTCCCGAGAAACAAAACAATGGAATCAAGCAACAAGCTACACACAACGAGAATCAGGAAAATGCTGAACCGAGTGATGAAGATCAAAATGAAGATCATAATGAAGAATAGAGATCTGAACATGTACTTGCTAAATATGTCAGAAGACACCATCCACAAGACCAGATCATTGGGGACAAAAGAGAAGGAATGAGAACAAGAAGTAAGTCACTTAACAATAGATGTTTGATTTGTGATTTTGAGCGTAAATCTATTAATGTTGCACTTGAGAATCAAGAATGGGTTAGTGCAATGAATGAAGAGATTGAACATATTAAGAAGAATAAAAAATAGACATTAGTACCTCGACTAAGTGACAAAAATGTCATTGGCACCAAATGGATTTTTAGAAACAAAATTAATGAGAATGGAGAAGTCACAAGGAACAAAGCAAGACTGGTATGCAAAGGGTATGCACAAGAAGAAGGTATTGACTATGGAGAAACCTTTGCACCTGTTGCTAGACTAGAAGGAGTAAGAATTCTAC
>MU226453.1:3186672-3201955 GCA_018584345.1 Thuja plicata
ACTTTAAAAACCATAAACCTTCATGATTGTATGCTTGAAATCCACCTTGGAAGGATGATGAAAGAGTCTTGAGGATGCACAAAGGATCTTGAAGGAAGATCACACCACCATCATGGCTAGATCTAGGATTTGGAGGATAAATCTTGAATGCTTGAACCAAATTCCTTCAAAGGCTTGAGAGCTTGAATCCTTGATCTTCAATGGAGGACTTGAATGCTTGAGAGGAATACTTGAACACCTTAAATTTCTTGAGAACATGTAGAACAATGGATACTTGAACTTTTTTCTTGGCTAGAGTGCTTGTGCTTAGAAAACTTAGAGAAAATGAGAGGAGAAAGCTCCCTTTTATATGAAACTAGGGCACAATCTTCTAAGGAGGCATACATAGGATAATTAAATCACCATTAAATCCTTTACCCCTAGGAGAGGACCTATATTAAATACAATTTAGGAATCCACACTTTGGAGCTCAAAACAGCCGACCTGGAAGCGGGAGAGAACTTTTTGTGAGGACCGACATCTGGGAAACTGAAAGTTCCCAGGATTTGGACCCTAGGAAAGGGTCAAGGTCAGCCTTATCCTAGGACAGGGCTGAGGTTGACCCTATCCTAGGTCAGGGCTAAGGTCAACCCTGTCCTAGGAGGTTGACCCTGTCCCTAAATCCCAGAAACACAGGTCTGTATCCCAGAATGCAGAAATCAGGTCAGAAAATGGTGGACAGAAAGGCAGAATAGGGGGGAAGCCATGTCAAGATCAGGAACCTAGTCAAGGCGCTTGTCATGACCCCAAACCACTTACTCGGAAGGCTAAACAAGTCTAAAATGGAAGTTCTTCCATTTTCTGACTATACACTTATGCTTCTTTTAAAGGGTTCAAAGTATACCAAATGAATGTTAAATCTGCATTTCTGAATGGAATACTAGAAGAGGAGGTATACATTGAACAACCTGAAGGGTTTGTTGATCCTAAAAAAAGGAACATGGTTTGTAAACTAAAAAAATCCTTGTATGGATTGAAACAAGCACCGAGAGAATGGTATGAAAGACTTCACTCTTATCTCATTAGTATTGGATTTGTTAGAACAAGTGACAATAATAATTTGTATTTGAAAAGAGATACTGATGATAAGATTTTGATTACTAAGATATTTGTTGATGATATCATATTTGGAGGTAATGATATACTATGCAAGTCATTTGCTAATGAAATGAGCAAAGAATTTGAAATTTCAATGCTTGGAGAGATCAAATTTTTTCTTGGTCTACAGATTCTACAACAAGATGAAGGCATCTACATCACACAATCAAAATACATCAAAGAAATTATGAAGATATTCAAGATGGAGGAATCCAAACCAGTTGGAACACCTATGGAAACCAAATGCAAATTGAAAAAGGAAGACAAGACAACCAAGGTAAATTAGACCTTATACAGATCTATGATTGGTAAACTAATGTATGTTGTACACACTAGACCCGATATAGCACATGTAGTTGGTATAGTTACAAGATTCTCTGCTGACCCTAAGGAATCACACATTACTGTTGTTAAAAGAATTTTGAGATATCTTAAGAATACCAAAGACTATGGTTTGTGCTACAATAAAGAAGGCAAATTTGAGCTACAAGTTTATATTGATGCTGATTGGGCTGGAAACATAGATGATAGAAAGAGAACTACAGGAGGAGCATTCTTTATGGGTGAAAAACTTGTCACATGGATAAGTAAAAATCAAGGATGCATATCTCAATCAACTTTAGAAGCAGAATATGTAGCTGGTGCTGCAAATTGCTCTAAAATTGCATGGATCAAGTAATTGTTGAAAGGTATGAATGAGGAAATTCTTGACCCAGTAATTATCTATTGTGATAATACAAGTGCTATAAGCATTTCAAAGAACCCTGTGATGCATGCTAAGACAAAACACATATCTATTAAGTATCATTACTTAAGGGAACAAGTACAAGAGAAACAATTAATACTAGAATATGTACTATCCAAAGAAAAACTAGCAGACATATTCACAAAACCATTTCCAAAGGACATATTTGAATACCTTAGGAATAGACTAGGGGTTCTTCCCTTGTCTACTGGTCACTAAGTTGACTAAGAGGTTGCATCATCCTACACATTATTAGAAGATTAATCATGTTGATGCAAGATGGGATATGTACTACAATGACATATTAGTCAACTTAAGAAAGAGAAAGATTGTATATATTTTTTGCATTGTTCTCAAAGGGAGAGAAAGATTCAATGAAATATCCATCAGTGAGAAGAGATTTATCCATAAGGGAGAAGAGATTAAGATTCAATGGAGAGAAACATTCAATAAAATAACCATCCATTAAAGGGAGAGAATTGGAGAGAGTTAACATTGTATATCTATCCAAAAAAGGGAGAAGAGATTCTACAAGAAAGGGAGAGATAGAATCAAAAGCCAAAATTGCTACACCTATCCATTGAAGGGAACGAAGAAAGGGAGAGCATACAAAAAAATCAAATCTACAGGAAGAGCTATATGGTAAACATTTCTTTTGGCTGAGCATTTTATATCTGAGCTATAAGAGCTTACTAAAATTCAAATATTTGAATTGGTTATAGAACAATAATTTTGGTATGTTATGGCATGTTCTATACTGCATATTTCATAGTGTTGCCATCAATGCCAAAGGGAGAGATTGATGAACTATAACTAATTGAATGTTTAAAGATGATAAGTTGATGATCACCAAGATACAAAAGTGAATGCAAGACATTAAATCAATTAATGTATTATATTGTCATTGATGTCAACTTGATATGGTTTGATTGTTCATACACATATCATCATAACCTTGAAGATATGAAGAGACAAAGTTTATGTGGTCGGTAAAATATAAAAAGTCAGTATACACCGAGTGACAGTGAACACCGAGAAGTTCACAGTGTAATCAAGCAAGTGTATACCGAGCACCACAGTAACTAGAGTTAATGACTGAGCATACCTGAAGTTAACGACCGAACATATCTGGAGTTAAAGAACAAAAAAATTGTTTAGCTAGCAGAGCTACAATTTAGGGATTGACTGATTGATTTCTTTATGTTTAATGATCAGTTAAACTAAAGCAAGGAAGGAGATTTAAAGCATGTTTTATTCACAGTTATCAAAAGAGAGATTTATGGAATAAAACTAAAGGAGATCTTTATGGGATAAATCAAATCATGGTGAGTTTTGCGGATCAAGAAAAGATCTATGAAAAAAACCAAGGAGATTGAGTGGCTAATCATGTATATATAAAGAGACAATGAATTCATTATAAAAAAAGAGGAATGCTGAGTATATTTTGTGTGAAGATAGAATTCTTCATGCAGATCTGATCATACAGGTTGAAGAACAGAGCCAAGGAATTCTGTAGACACCAAGAAACAAAGGAGAGAGCATTCACCGAGCATAATAAAGAAATAAAGTGAAGGAATTGAAGTGTATATTGATCAGAGAGGTATTATAGAACTAATAATACATCTGAATATTTGCAAATCAAAGTTTTATTTTGAACAGATCATTTACTGTATCGGTTTAACCATTGATTCATAAAATCTCTTAACCGAGTGGGATTTAATAGTCCTTATTGTATTGAGATACTCAAGAGTATCAAAAGGTTTTCTTGTTTACAACATAGTGAGTGCTAGGTCAAAAGACAAATTGTTGGTTTTAAATCCTCTAACAAGTTCACACTTAACAGTGTGTATTGTAACCTTTAACAAGGTTGGCTCTTCACTGAGCTCACTTTAGAAGAGTGAAAATATTTTGGGTTACCGGTCCCAGGTGGTTTTTCCCATATTGGGTTTCCAAGTTAAAATATGTGTCAAATGTGTATATGATTCATTTCATTGATATTTTGTTTTACACATCATTGAAACTAGATTGGTCGGTTAACTCTAAGTTTATTTGCTGCTACTCGGTAAAGTCTAGAAACGATAACCAATATATCTTACCAAGCAATTTATATTTGTTAAGGTTACTTGTGGCACACATCTTGATGAAACTAGGACTATAAGATAACTGAAGGTATTATATTTGAGATATAAGTTTTTGGTTGAATTTTTGGAATAATTATTAAGGCCACTGATTCACCCCCCTTCTCAATCATTCTAACAATTGGTATCAGAGCTTTGGTGCTTGGAAGAAAAGTTTAAAGGGACTTAAGCTAAAGATCACAAGATGAGTAAAAGGGATGTGCCTAAGTTGAACAAGGACAAATTTGCATCATGTAAAAGAAGGATAAGAATTCATCTATCTAGTATTGGAAATGATGTTACACAACACTTGGATATTGAATATTTTGCACGTATTGGACCTCTGACTATTGATCAATTGAGAGAGAAACATGAAGACAATTTTATGATGATAGAACTTGCATCTTCACTAGAACATGTTGAATTTGAAGATGTGAAGTCATGCACCTCTACAAAGAAAATGTGGGACAAATTCAAGCTAGTACATGGAGGAGATACCAATGTGCTAAGAGCTAAAGTTGAAAGCCTAAGAGGAAAGTTTAATGACCTGAGAATGAAAGGAGAGAACATCACTCAGTACAGTGACAAAATTAAATAAGTTGTTAATTCTATCCATGGAGTAGGAGGAGTAATTGATGAAGAAATAGTTTTAAGTAAAATTATGAGAACCTTACTACCTGTTATGCTATTAGAGTATCTGATAGAGATGCTCCAAGGTGTGCCTGCACAAACACTTATCTAGGAATCTACTTGTCCTATCCTTCTCTAGATCCTAAAATCATTCCTAGGACCTTAATATTCTTTTCTCTTCCAGCCCAAGACTACCCTAACTCAACTCTATGAGTTGGTATTTTTGTGCTTCACCTTGAAGGATAACTATCATTAAGGGTACTTCACTCTTCACTCCTCCTTGGATGACTCCAAGTGAAAATTCACCATAACATCTTCAAAAATTCTGTAGAGGGTGTATCCATCACTGTAACAACTACTTGAATCCCTAATCATTCCATTTGAATAGGGCATCAATACTTTTCCAATCGAGTTCAAGATTGAGTATGCTTTTTGGCCTAATAGGCCTAATTGGTATACTAGCCCTAAACAGGGTGTTTTCCCAATTCACTCTCAAAAATTCCAAAAAAACCTAAAAAATAACTTGACATTAAGATACCCTTTATCAAGATATTGAGGATTTTTGTGGTCTTAGGTTCCTAAGTCATCCGTATAGAGGAATCTAGCACATGGTGCATAACTCCTTTTGAAAAATCAAACTAGGGTGTGCTCTCCAACATTAACATGATATAAATCCCACTGTCATCATGTAGTTCAGATTGCATCTTAGCTAGGTCATATTGCACTTTGTATTTTTCTCTTGGCTAGGTTTCTATTTATTCCCCCTATCCAGCTACCTCGGTGATCCTATTAGACCTATTTGATACACACAAAAACAATGTCCTCATATGTCCCACTTTGCATTCATTCATTAGGTTGATTTACTATTCACTAAGTCCATTCATTAATCATTACTCATTATAGTTGCATTGTTACTTCATTTATTAATCATTATAGTTACATATAGTTCCATTTCATTAATTATCCATTACATTCATTATCATAGTTGCATTGTTAATCCATTCATTTTAAGTCCATTCATTACACATTTACACATTACATCATTGCATGTAATATACATCCACCCATAAACATTTACACATATTACATATAAAATATATGCATCCCATCCCTGCATCACAAATAGGTCAGCATAATCACATAAATTCATCTCATCCTGCATGTTAGTTATAAACATCATCTAGAATCATATAAACATCATATAGAATCATATAACACAAGTCCAATAGATCACCATAAGAAGTCCATGTATATAAAGTCCATCATATGTCAGTATCTCAAAATTTTATACAAAAATGTGTATCAAAAATGGCTTGAGAAGAATCATGGTGGTGGCTGTGATGGCCCTGCACCCCTGCTCGAACGCGGTGGTAACCCCACCAATCCCTGTGAATCCTGCCATGTACTCTTGGTAACTACTCTCTCTGATTATGTGAGCTCCCACTGTCCCTCTAGCATCACACCATGATAGAGTCCCATATAATATGCGACCTCTTGTCCCCTCCGACCAGCCTCCCTATGTGCTGCAAAAGCATCTGCTAGCACCTGCCCTAGTCCTCCAGCCGTGCCTGCCTGGTGAGCTATATCTCACTCAACTCTGCAACCCTCTACTTACCTTTGTGCTAGGTCTCACTCTGCTGTTAGAGCTACTGTCTAAGCTGACATCTCTACCAAATACTCCCCTTCCCCCTCCTCCTGTCCTCCCATCCAAAACTCTCCAATATCCACCTGGTCCTGTAATAGGTCTAGTTCCCTTTATACACTATCACCATGAGCTGTCTCTGCTACTAATGCCCCCTATACTCAGGCAAGCTCTATTTTTAGACTACTAGCTATAGCCTGGGAGGTGGCCAATGATCCCTATAACCATAGGATCTCTGCCTGTGCACTATTCTCAGTCGCCTGAGATGTCGCTAATAACCCCTACACTCTCCCGAGCTTAGTTCGTAGACTTTCCCGCTCCTTCCACTATTGTATCATGTACATCATGGGCTATGTGCCTGGTTGGTGGTCCATATCCTGGTGGCCCCTATGTCCCCTATACTTGTGCCCTCTATGACCCCTATCCCTATGCCTGTCCTTGTATATCTGGGACCACTGGCAGCTGCTTCCCTGCAAGTATCTCTGCCTATCCCCGTCACCTCTGAGCTGCTACTCTCAGCCAGAATCTCCTGCCCCCAACATCTCCTCCATCTCCTCCCTTAGCATCACCATCATCCCCATCCTCTCCTCCTCCCTCCCCTCCCTTCCCAGGCTACTCATCATCTTGTACCACACCTGGGACTGTCAACCTGGTCGACCTATGGGCCACCCACCACTGTGCATATGCTGGGACAAATCTTGCATCATGTAGTAACTCCCATGCTCTGATCCATGACACCTTGATCATGCCCATCCATGATCCCTGAGCTATCCACAAGTCCACTCCCATACCCCAAATGCTGCCTACCTCCCGAGTAACCAAGGGATGTGGGAATCCATCTGACACGTTCTCCTGAACCTAGCCCATCTGTCTCCGTAATCTCAATGACATATACCTAGAAATCATATAAGTTGTCTGTCTAATCAACCAACATCTATTTGTACAAATCTAAGATAATATGAGTCATACTGCCCATCCTCAGTGTATCCATCCTGTTGTGGGACCTGGTGTCCCCATGCCTTGCACCACCCTGCATAAGGTGCCCACTAAATGTCACCCATCTCATCTAAATTTTGATGCTAATATCTAATCAAGTTTATAGACTCGTAACTAATGGGTGGCCTATACCTACATGCAAAGGGCTCATAAGCCTGCCTAGTCTCATGTGTTCGGATCAGTCGTATAACAACAATATGCTCCCACGCCCGTACAAGTAATAAAGTGCATCCCGGTCCTAGTGCCATACCCTTACGGTAGGCACACATGTGAAAATCATAATAAAGCTACCCAAGGATAGTATATCCCCAAAAATACTGATCGCCATCCTCTACTATACTGCTCAGCACTCGAGCCCAGCCAATTGAAAATCCCTTACTTGCATGATCAGGCATCAGTCAACCTCTAATAAGCCCTGCCAAATATAGTGCCACCCACCGCAACCGTGGCCATGCCACCATTGCTCCAGCCTATGAAATCCACTATTGTGAAGTCAGTATATCTGTGTATCTTCTCCCAAAATCCATCTCCATGTGAGGCTCTGACCCCTCAAAGCAGTACTTGGGTATCAGCCCCTGAATCAGCACTATGTAAATCTTCCACACATCGTGTAGAGTAATTGTGGCTTCCCCTGTGGGGAAGTGAAAGCTCAATGTGGTACTATGCTACCTCTTGATCAACACTGACATAAGCACATTATGCACTCTCAAATGGGGCCAGAGGTGCACATGCTCTAATCCGCACAATGTCACTATCCCCCAATCCTCTACAGTCAGCTCATGTTCCAACGTCATCGTCACTGGATAACACTCCCTCACCAGAAAAGTAATAGTATCCTCCTACATCCTATATACTCATGTCAAATATCAGATAGAATTTTGGGGCATCAAAAAATGCCCCTAGCCTAATCTGAGACATCAAAAAATGCTCTCTCTCTCTCTCTCTCTCTCTCTCTCTCTCTCTCTCTCTCTCTCCCNCTCTCTCTCTCTCTCTCTCTCTCTCTCTCTCTCTCTCTCTCTCTCTCTCTCTCTCTCTCTCTCTCTCTCTCTCTCTCTCTCTCTCTCTCTATTTTTGGGTCAATCGAAGGAGACACCGGTTTACCCTCACAGACAGCAGTTCTTTGTAGTCATCGATCTGTGGAGATGACGATTTAGGCCACCGCCTCTTTTTCATGTAGACGACAGAGTTCTTACTCTGCCATCTCCACCCTATTTTCCCCCCTCCCCTCTACCCTCGCAGATGGTGATCGTGCAATCCCCATCTGTGCAGACACTGATCGCCAATCAGCCGTATGCGAAGACGACGGTCAGGACACCACCGTCTGCATTGCGGGCTAGTTTGGAGCACATTTTGGGTGCCATAAATGCAATAAAAAACATTAAATGCATAATAGACTAGGAGGCCTTTGACTACTCACTAGTGGTCCAACGTCCACGGGTCGATGATGGATCTGAATCGCTCTCCAAGCTGCACACTCTCTCAAACTGCTGCCATCTCTTCTCTCTTCTTCCATCTTTTTGCTCTTCGTGTGTGAAAATGACTTCTCTTTGGGCCCTAGTGGACTATTTATAGCCCTTTGGGGCCCGTTTCTTTCGTCCTTCTCCCCGTTTCCCACTCTGGTCCTCATTTGTTTCTCTATTTCTTTTGGACACGCCATGCAATTGGTCTTCTTTCCCTCTCTTCCTGCCTTTTTTGAGAAAATTTTATTAAAAAAGTTTAATTTTTCCTATTATTTTTTTGAGGGGGCACACTCCTCTACTCTCATCGCCTTAGGGTTTCCTAACCTTTCTGGGGCATCTTATTTTCTTTTCTTTGACGCGATGCCACTTCTGACGCTGCATCCAAGAGGGGTAAAATGTAGACATCTAAAATTGTCCTTATATTAATTTAATTAATATTCCCATAACATTATAATTAATTTTAATTAATTAATTATATTTGTTATATTATTTTATCTAATTAATTAATTAATTAAATTAAATATGATTCACCTTCTTTAGTATTTAAATTTAATTTAAATACCATCCCCTTTAATGTATTAAATCTTATTTATATATATTTCCCTCATTTATACCTTTTAAATAAATTTATAATTTATTTATTCCTCCACATGAGTTAATTCTACTAAACCACAATTAACCTAAATTTAATTTAGATTAAACTAATTTGAACCTAGATCCTACCCTACCTCACATCACTCTCACCAAATAGACCTACTTACTAATTAACTAAGGTTAATTAGGCTAATTTCTTGATTCCTACACATATTAGTCCTAATTATTTGCTCACATGTGTGAGCAAATTTCCAAAAATTGAATTTTCCAAATAATCCTAATTTTGTGCCAACAAAGTTTCTTACAACCTTGATGACACTTCCTTACACTTTATAAAAGTGTTTTATTGGACAAAAACTCTTACACCTCTTACAAGATCCTTCACATGTGTACTTTAAGTACACCTTGACCCATCACATCAAAAGTTTCTCACACATGTGTGAGCAGAGTTGGCCTCTTGCATGGCTTATGTGTCCCTCATGTGGCACCTATATAGATGCCACATGAGCTCCACCTCATCCAAGCCCTCTCTCTCCTCCAAAAAATCTATAAATAGAGGTCATTGTCAAGAGAAAATCATCTCTTATTTATGCATTGTTATCATGCTATTTTAGTGTTTGAATTTCATAGCTCATTTTCATGATTATGCTCTTAGTTCATTAGCAAAATCTAGATATTACATCTTAGGCTTAAATGGAATGAATCTAGTTCTTATTTCAATCTCATGCATATCATTCTAGTCTAGCCTTGCATCTTCATCATCCACATTTGATGAAGGCTTGAGACAAGTTCCTCATACTTGTTCTTGAGCTCTTCATTTAGTTGCATTTAGTTTCAATCCATAGCATGCATCTTTAATCATCTAGTGGGATTTAAATATTGTGTTAGGAGAGCACACCCACATAATTCTCTAAGAGCAAATCAACAAGGCATTGGGTGCCCTTGTTCAACTCATCAGAGGTTGTGATGGAATTCCTTGTTTTTGTAGTATGCTTTTAGACATGTGTGTGTGTAAGATTAACACCTTCATGAAATTAGGATAATTAGCAACAACTCTATGAAAAGAAAATGCTATTTTAATCTAAGAATTGAAGTTTAAAAACCCATATCATCTCATGGTTCTCTATCTAAGCTTTGTTAAGAGAGCTCTCTATCTTAATCTCTCCCAAGGACAATCCTAGAACAAGAAATAAATGATAAACAATGCTCAAAATCTAGCTCAAAATGCTCCAAGATGTGTTAGAAAACAACAAATGCTCCTAAACATGATATACTAAATGCTATACAAATGCTCAAATATGATCAAAAAGCTCTCAAATGCTCTCCAAATGCCTATAATAAGGATGCTTTTGCTCTTGAAATTCTTTTGATCCTAAACACAAAGGAAATGGCTTGTATTTATAGCATTTTCCCAAGGGTAGGGATAGAGTGAGTTGATCATGATCAAACTTTGGTTAAGTCAAAAGCTTTGAGGTGTTCTCAAATGGAGGGAAAGTTGGTTGGTTGTCTTAAATATATTAGGAATTAAATAACTCAATTATTTAATTAATTTATCCATGGAAGGGTGAATGGGTTGGATTTGATCTTTTTGATTTGAACTATACAATTAATTGATTAAAGTCAATTGCATAATTTGATTAATCCCTTTAGGCTTGAATTTAATTATTTGATTTCATGATTATTTGATCTTTTAATTTAATTTTATTTGATTTTTGTCCACTTGATTTGATAAATGTCCATTTGATTTGATCCATTTGTTTTGCATTGATATGAGATTTTAAGGCATTTCGCTGAGATTTATAATTTTGAATGCTTGAAATACACCTGGTCAATTTTAGGTGTCTAAAAATGCCCGTCTTTGAATTGATGTGCGAAGCGCATTGATTCAAATAAAGCTTGATTGTCCTGATCATTGATTTGATACTGATGAACTGATTGACTGATATGAATACCTAATATGAAACTCTGATATGAAACCTAATATGAAACCCTGATATGATACTCTGATTCGATGCCTTGATTTGATACTTTGATTTGATAACTCTGACTAGATAACCTGATTTGATAACTCTGATTTGATACCCTGATAAAGTTTGAAATTTCAATGCCCCAGATTTGATATAAGATATAATGCAGAATCCCAGTTAGATGATATGATGATGCCCCCTCAGAAATGAAATCATATTGATCTTAAATGTGAAAAAATTGATGAGTACTACTGATAGAAAAAGATCCAAGATGATTGCATTTCTGATAAACAATGATGTAGAAAGATGTCAAAAAAATGCCCCAGTGTGCAAAATATGCAGATTTGGTTTGACTGGGTCAAAAATCTCAAAAAATAGGGTAAAATAGCTTAAATAGGTTGAAAAACCCAAATTTACTATTCATTTTCACTTTTTATTATTGAGATTTTGCTTTGAGCCTCTAACGATTGACAGCGATGGTGGTCCCCATTCAAGAGCATAGGTTCGAGCGAGCGCGCCGATATCAGAGACCTCCTGACTACGGGCCTTCGGTGAGTGGTTTGAGCTCTCCTAGTGCATTTATTACTCTTTAAATAGCATTTAATACATGTTTATAATACTTTTTAGGTAGAATTTAGTGAAATGCCGCGTAGAATAGATAAAGAGCCGCTTAGGGCCTAGAAAAGTTGCCTCCATGCATTAAAAATCCATGTCGTAGCAATCTTGAGCCTCGTAAGAATTAGGGCAAAATTGCAACCCAAAAAGTCAAAAGCCACCTAAAAAACCCTAGTTTTTAAAAGCCACTTATGATATTTAAAAAGTCACGTAGGCCTTTAAAAGGCCGCCTGTTTAGCCAAGCACCACCTCCAAGGATTAAAGTGCTACATTTAATGATTTAAATGCCACAGGGCTTGAAACACCGCGTACACTTATTAAAGTGCCACCTAACATGAAGTTTGAAATTTGAGATAGAAAATAGATGAAGTCCTTTCTATCGATCGTCCAGATAACTTAATTAGATTCCAAGCTAGAAAATGTTCATCCAGAATGTCACTTAGTGTTTAGGATATTAGAAAATTCATATCGATGAATGTTTGATAGGTCAATCAGATTTGATTAAAAATGATTACAAATTATCCTTGTGTCTCATGATATAGAGGTTAGGAGCAATAAGTTGATGTGCTCAAGTTAGAGCAAAGATAGATTTAACGTGTTTGATTGATGTAGAATGGTTTACCAATAGAAAGACTAATATGATTCACTTTATTTCAAAATGTAGGAACATTACCATAATTTTAGGGTACGGGTTGTAGCGTCTTGGATTTTTGATTTAGTTGATGAGCTTACAGCGCCTGAGCGGTAGACTACCGAGACATGTGGGCTCAGTTTCCTTCTAGATCTCCCTCGGTTTCAGCTGAATCGATGTCTTTTGACAGCTATGGAAGAGTGATGGCACTCTGACCATAATACATTTCATCTACCCCTCGGCAAGATGACTATCACACCCAAGGATGTGTATGGATTATTGAGGATCTCAACTCATGGAGAGTGGGTGTATTATGATTCAGTTTATGATAGCAGTGTATGCAGACGGGTGTTTGGAGACAACACCATTGATGATGATTGTATTACTTGGGCACAGTTTGCCTCTTTTCCCACTTTGCCAGCATTATTAGGAGCTGTGATTGGAGGATTACTTCTTCCAGATAGGAGAGGACATGGCTTTGCGGTCGGATGGGGCCGAATATTGGAGGACTTGATTGCACATCCACGAAGATTTGATTGGGGCTCTTATATATTAGTGTAGTTATATCATGATCTGCATGAGGTTGTGTATAGGTGCAGTGCAACTCTTTTTGTAGGTGTAGTGGTATTACAGTTGTGGACCTGGGAGCATATCCCTATTATGAGACCAGTTTCAGCATGAGTGCGGGTCTGTGGATATCTGTATGCATTTTTGTATGATGGCATGGTTGTCCAGCATCGTCTGGGCAAGGTTGAATTTTGGAGATGGACTATTGATGATATAGATTAGGTCATATGGAGGCCATATCTGCATTTTGAGAGCTGGCGAGAGGAGGATGATGAGCTACCATATATGTTTTCTCCTCGATGGATGATCGACCTATCACCATTAGTTATTGGGAGATTTTGCTTTGGGAGAGTTCACCGTCAGTACGATCGAGTTTAGGACATGCCTCAGGGTATGGCTCTTTATGCCAGGGTACAAGCAGAGAGATCGATGTGGGGAGCACAGGTGGACTATCAGTTGGCCTATTTATAGATTGATCAGCTAGGTTATGTTGTGTGGGATATGATGACACATGTTGCAGATGCAGGTATGTTGACTGAGTATCGAGAGTGGTTCATGCGACATCATTTTGTCAGATTCACAGATCCAAAAAATCCTATTCCTGATGTGGATGAGCTTTCAGATGATGATGGAGATGATGGTGATGATGGCGGGAGACCTCGTAGACGCAGGGTTTAGAGGGCACCTAGGGCTCCTCGAGTATAAAGAGCTGCAGGACCTCATATGAGAGGTGGACATGTTAGAGGCTGAGGTGGCAGATTCAGGCAGCCTAGACAGAGATTAACATAGGCACATGTACCTCAGGGTTAGGCTCCTTTGAGAGTTGGTGCAGATTGGGCTAGACAAAGACACAATCGTGTCCATGTGGCCAGACAGGTTCCAGTGCATGGACAGATTCCACAGGTTGATCCACAAAGCAGCACGACACCGGTGATACCGCAGGTACCATTAGTGCCATAGGAACCATACGCTCCTCCAGCATCATATGCACCTGCAGTTCCTCCCATTGTGGATGGTTTAGTGTAGGATGTTCAGGGTTTACAGGCAGGGATGACTGCAGTTACAGTTCGATTGGATCAGGTTTCTATTATGCTGTAGCAATTTCTGACTACTCTGACTCAGTTACCTACCAGTGCGAGCACTAATCAGGCACCTCCCAATACACATGATAGAGCAGGTGACATGGATCCTGATGGTGTAGGGGGTTTAGGCACATGTATAGCTAGAGATGGATTAGGTGCCCCTGCTGGGTCATGAGACAGATTGGGATCCATGATATCTTGATATGGCATTGATGATGTATCATATGTATTTTTTTGATCGGGACTTTGATGTATGGATCATTTTGTTGATGTACCTTTGATGTACTGATTTATGTTATAGACATTGATGATGGACATTTATCTATGATGATCTTTGATTCCTCCTTTTGATGATGTTATGAGATTTCGTTTTATGTATATCTACATGATTCTATGATGCATTTATTTCTATTATGGTATGGATGCAATGTCTTAGAGTAGACATAGATAAATGGATGCAAATGATGTTAATGCAACTTTCTTTTATATGCTTTTCTGATTTAACCATGATGTATGGATTTATGCAATGCAATGGATGCAATACTTAGTGCTATGATAAATGAATGCAACTATCTTTTTTATTTTTTGGATGTATGCAATTTTAACTTATGATATGCAATTCTAAATGATACGGATAAATGAAGAATGATTAATGTTTCTTTTCCTTGCTTTTCTCTTGATATGAATATATAATGAATAATGATTAATGATTATGAATGCAAAGGAAAATCTCATATTGATGACTTGAAACCATTAAATTTGATGCAGTGTTGTCAACTTTAATCCCCCCTTGTTCTTGGAAAATTGTTAGAAAGGCGAGCCATTTTAAAACTAACTTGGAGAGTGCAATTTAAATCTAACATGAAGATGCAATTAATCTAACATGAAGATGCAATGCAACTAATTATCCTTGAGGTTTGTGAAAGAAATGCAAATTGAGATATATTTTCATCATAGAGCGTTGTGGAACTCAGAGTCGATACAATCCTTACTGGTGCCACTGCGACCATAAGAATATGAATATGACTTTCTCTCATGTGGTAACCCCTTCTACGAAACCAAGTACAACCCTCACTAGTTGAATGACCAACTATGGGAGT
>MU226454.1:20583-34234 GCA_018584345.1 Thuja plicata
TCTCAACCATTGATCAATTATTTTTGCCTCTTAATCTCAACCGTTCACTTTCCTATATAAGGAAATCTCTCCTTCTCAGTTTCATATATTAGAATTTTTAGTATTGTTATGTTGCAGGTTTGGAGAGAAATTTTGGAGGAGCATTTGAGCTTGGATATTGCAACTTCTCTCTTCTTGTCTCATTCTTCTTGCATTTATGGCTCCTCATATAGATTATAATCATGTTTATTTCCATAGATTAGATTTGCATTCATATTTCCTTTCATAGACTAATATGCATTGCAATCATATAGAGTAGATCTCATTTTTATGTATTTGAATCTCTCATTTCATGGTGTATTTGCAATAGACACAGCTAGGTCAATCTGAGGGCCTTCATTTTACATTTTTACACATCCATGACTAGAGAGCTATGGATCAATATTTGAGGCCTCATTCTTGAGAAACCTTGAATGGAATGATTCATAGAAGTGTGACAACATTTATGTACACAGGAGATAGTTTTGTAGAGGTTGCAGGAGTAGAAATTGATGATAAACCTAGAGAAGTGTGATTTCATGAAGCATGAGGTAATGTACCTTGGTTTTTTCATTCCCAAAGGTGACTTGAAGATGGACCCTTCCAAGGTAGAAGCCATTTTGAATTGGCCTACACCTAAAGCAACAGGAGAGGTAAGAAGTTTTCATGGTCTTGCAACATTTTATAGAAAATTTATTAATAATTTCAATGATATTTGCTCACCTATTTTAGAAACCATCAAAGGTGGTGCAAAAGTGAAATTTGTGTGGACTAAAGAAGCATACCATAGTTTTGAATACTTGAAGAAAAAGGTTTCTAAATATCCAATCATAGTGCTACTTGATTTAAACAAAGTTTTTACCATTGAATGTGATGGAAGTGGGTTGGCCATAGGAGAAATATTGAGCTAATAAGGAAGGACAATGGTCTTCTTCAGTGATAAGATCAATGAAGCAAAGATGAAGTATTCTTCCTATGATTTAAATTTGTATGCCATGGTAAAAGATCTAAAGAAATGGAGGATTTATTTGCTTCCTAAGGAATTTATTGTGTTCATTGATAATCATGCTCTCAGTTTTTTGAATGGACAGGAAAACCTCAGTCATAGGAACATGAAGTGGGTTGAGAGCCTACAAGCATACACCTTCACAATTAAGCATAAAAGGGACAAGCTAATAAAGTAGGAGATGTTCTAATTAGGAGGATGTTGACAATACAAGAAGTACAATTGTAGATTATGGGTGTGGAAGCACTTAAGGAGATACATTCAGAGGATCAAGATTTTAAAGAAGCCTATAAGGTATGCAGTGAGTTTAAGAATGCTTTTCACAGTGAATTTTATGACTTTACCTTGCAGGATGGTCTATTGTTCAAGTTGTGTTAGCTATGTATCCCTATATGTTCAACGAGGGACAATGTGGTAAAATAAAAACATTTTGGTGGTCTAGGAGGTTATTTAGTCTCAACAAGACTTTGGACTTGGTCAAGAGGTTCTATCATTGGCCAAAGATGCAAACAAATATCAAGAGGTTTGTGGAAAGTTGTACTATGTGTCAGAGGGCAAAATGATTCTCAACAAATGTGGGGCTCTATTAGCCATTACCTATACCATACATACCATGGGAAGTCTGAGTATGGACTAT
This sequence comes from Thuja plicata, assembly GCA_018584345.1. Lineage (NCBI taxonomy): Eukaryota > Viridiplantae > Streptophyta > Pinopsida > Cupressales > Cupressaceae > Thuja > Thuja plicata. The sequence goes on from MU226454.1 coordinate 22,245, forward strand.
GTAATGGGGTTGACAAAGACAAGAACTGGTCATGACAGTGTGTTTGTTGTGGTAGATAGGTTCAACAAAATGGCTCACTTTATCCCTTGCAAGACCACCAATGATCCTAGCTATATTGTAGGGTTGTTTTTCAAAGAGATTGTAAGAATCCATGGGTTGCCTTTGAGTATTATGTCTAATAGGGACAATAAATTTATAAGGCATTTTTGGATATCCCTATGGAGAAGATTAGGCACAAAATTATCCTTTAGTTCATCCTATCACCCTCAGATTGATGGCCAAACTGAGGTTGTGAATAGGTCATTGGGAAATATTCTCAGATGTTTGACAAGGGAGCATGGAATCAGTTAGGATGTGGTGATTCATCAGGCTGAATATTCCTATAATGATTGTACAAACAAAACCACATGCATGTGTCCCTTTGAGATTGTATATGGAAATCACCCAAGGGGAGTTTTTTAGTTGAGTGAAGTGAAGGGATTGGGTAAGAGGAGTGGCCATGCAGAAGATTTTGCAGAGGCAATGAAGGAGGTTCACCAACAAGGTAGAGATGTCCTACACTAGACCAATCAAAAGGCTAAGGCTAGAATAGATCAGAAGAGGAGAGATGTGCAGTATCAAGTAGGTGACACGGTGATGGTTCATCTTAACAAGAAGAGGTTACCTAAGGGTAGCCACAACAATTTAATGATGAGGAAAGGTAGAACCTATTAGGTCTTGGAGAAATATGGGTCAAATGCCTATAACGTTGAATTCCTCACTGATGTTTCTATTTCACCAATTTTTAATGTTTCTGACTTAACTTTGTATAGGAGTCCTATTGAAAGTGAAGGTGAAGAAGTCTATGTCTAGGAAGATGAAGAATGGATTAAGGATATGTCATAAAAGGAGAAGCCAATGATGGAGTATATCTTGGATAATATAGAAGCCAAGAAGATTAGACACACGACCTAATTTGAACAGTTAGTCAAGTGGTAGGGACTTCTAGAATTAGAAGCTACATGGATGTTGGAGGAAGACATCAAGAAGCATGGGGGACATGTTGATCAACTGGTTTCTAAGAGGACTTGAGACAAATTTTCACCCGAGGAGTATGGTGCAGGAGCACCTCCTAAATGCATGTAAGCCATTGGTAGTTTTGAATAAAGGTATATGAGATGTAATAAAGCCCCAACTTGATGTGGGTGCATAATGTATATATTTAAGTCAAATGTAAGCCACAAGTTGGCATAAGGTGTAATCTTAGAACCATTTAGGGCTATATGCTTAGAACTTGGAAATTGACCTCAAATGGAGGCAAATGTGATGTAACATCATTATTTTGGACTATTTAGGCATATATAAGTTAGAAATGATGAGTTAGGGGTCTCATTTTGTGTAGGAGTCTATGTGGCAAAAATTTGTCAAAACTGTCACAAGGAAAAAAGTTGTCAAAACTATCACAAAGTTGCAAAAAGCTGTCAAGCAACTTTTGCAATTTTTGCAAAAGTTGCTCGGTATGGTTCTACCAATGATCAATTGGTTGGAAACATTGGAAACTATGGGGAATAGGCCTATTTAGGCACAAATGGTACTTGGATGTAGGGTTGGTGACTTTTGACAAGTGTGGAGCAATAAAATCTATTGGAGTATTATGCAAATTGTCGAGCTTTTTTTTTGTGTTTTTTCATAAATTGAATAAATTGGTAACTCTAAATGTTCATTGGAGTTTGAATCAATACTGAATGGGATTTTAAAAGCATTTGGTTTCAAGTTTCTAACTTATTCTTGGTGTAATTTATAAACACATCTTCATCGCTACGTCTGTAGCCCTCACAGTCCTAGGGTTTGACAGAAATTATGCCTTTTGGCCTATCATCCTTGGGTCAAAATCTATGAAACCTTGGGGTTTGATAGGTCTTCGTATGTACTTTAGGAATACACAGAATTTGGGTTGGTCTTGTTATCTCTTTTTCTTGTAGAATCAATTATAACAGCAATAAATGCCAGACTCTCTTGTACCCAAGTTAGATTCTCACAGGGAAAAGGCTAATTAACAAGGATGAAAACTCCTTCTACACTTTGGGCTCCACATATCTAGGCGGGTGCACCTTTGACAAAATATTATCTTTCAACAATTTTTCAATAGTGGATTAAGGATTGGTGATCCTTCTTCTTTTTATGCCATTAGGCTTAGGAAGGCTAACCTATTGATTCACTCTTTAAGGAATCACTAAGATCAACTATAATGAATACAATTAACTAGACATGTAATTGAAATAATGGAGATACAAAGATTGATTAAATTTGAGTTGATGATAACAACCACTTGTCAGCAATTTGACCACTGCCTAATCATGGGTGATAGAGTCAAAACAAAGCATACACAAAAGAACCCCAAATAGAATGCCTTACAGACTATCCTCTCATCCTCACACCCCTGTATCAAATCTTTGCATGAACCCTAACCCTCTGCAATTATCTGCAAGATTTAAAACTCTCCTTGAAAGCAACTTACAGACAAGAACATGAATACTTTCTAACCAGTATACTCAAAATGCCTTACAAATTGAACATACAAGAATTAATAGCAAATGAAAGAAGACATCATTGATATCAAAATGGAGATTCCATTGTATTTCATCGACGTAAAATTTGATATCATTACATTCAAAGACTCAAAAACCAATATTCAGACACAATTTAGTAATCTACCTTGTAGTTTTATTTTTTACCATCCTCATTACAATACTAGAATTTGATACTTATAGACAGCCACAGTCATCTTGGAATCCTTTTGGAAAATAAGGATGCAACAAGCTACGGATGACTGGACTAAATGACAAAATACAATTCCAAGAAGAGACAAAATTTCAGGCGGGTGGGAGTATCAAATTTTGCTATTAGCCATGTAATCTTTTGTCCTGTGACCGCTTGAATGCTTGAAGTTTCTCTGAGGTGGCTGGGTCCTTGTCATCTAGAAATTATTCTCTTGTTGGTGCAGAGGCCCCAATATTTGATTTGTTCAAACTTTTCAACCTCTTTGGTGTTAGTTGTCCCCTTTATGTTTATTGTCTTATGCTACTAGGGTGACTATTCCATACTTGCTAACCCATGTGGTGAACACCTCATCACTTGGCCAACTGAAGCTGAGGACCTCATCTTTCTAGCTGTTGAACTCTTCCCAGTCACCATTAGCCTTCTCAACTTCTGCCTCCCAGGATTCAAACAATGCCTTGGATTTATTCAAAATATCAATAGTCAACACAAACCAGCCAGTATTTGCCAATGTAATAATACTTTTTGTCCTGATGGTTAGTGCTTCATTCAATTTTCTTAGCCATAAGGCTTCATTCTTTATGTTCCCATCTTCTTTGAACATATTGGGATACATATCATAACTATCCCTGGAAAACTCCTCTCTCAGAATAGTGACCCTCTTTATGAACATGTTCTTCTTGATGTCCAAATTGACCATCAGTTTGAGAAATTTATGGGTTCTTGTGAGGATGATATCAATATTATTCTGTTCCTTTGAGAGAGAGTAAAAGGATTTGACATGGGCTGCCTTCCCTCTCCAGTTATTAATTATCAAATCCCACTACTTCTTTTCATCATCATGCTTGCTCATGATGCCTGCAATCTTCTTTCCCAGTAGATAGAGGTTAGAAAGGTTGACCTCACTGGCACACCTTTTGAGGTTGGAAAATATTTGATCAGAACATTTTTGTTTTACCAACTCCTTGGCCTCTTTGTATGCAGGGGAATCTTCAAGATCTCTTTTACCCTCTTCTTCTAGCCTTGATCTCTCACTGATCAATCTGTTCTTTTTAGCCTCTAACTCTGCTCTTTTGGCATCAATGGCTTCTTGGGTAGTGGGACTTAAAGGTGCAGGGGATGGGGGATATGTTACAAATGGACTAGAGGAGGAGGTTTGGTGAGGGTCCTGAGCAATTACCCCTTGGGGCACAAATTGAATCTTTTTTTTACCCTTTCCTCATTATAAGCCTTAAGTACAAACTCATATTTCCCATTTAAGCTGGCATAGGCCTCCTTTTCTCTCTCAGCTAGCTTCATGCTTAAATTAGTTGTTTGGACAACAAGGTTTGCAGCTTCAGTACCTAAAGTGTCAACAACCCTCTTTACAATTAGGCTGCCTGTATCTTCAACATCATCATCTTCCTTTCTTCTCCTCTTATTTTTTTTCTTTAATGACCAGATTGCCAGAGTTGCATGATCTTCACTAAACTGGGCACCAATTGATGTCCCAATAGTGCTCATAGGTTTAACTTGCTTTCTTACAGCATCAAAGACAACTACATCCGCTAGATCCCATTGTGGCAATATGAGAACTCCCTACCTTTTAACCATTTGTCTGCCCTCTTCAGGGGTAATCTTATCAAATTTGATAGCATTTCTTTCTTAACTTCTTTCTTTACATCCTCCTTGGTAGAGTTGGGCTGAGCTTCTAGCATCTTTTGGCACTTGTGATTGTATTCATCAATATGGCACCTCCATAGAAATTGAATGAAAGCCTTGGTTTTGATGAAATTGTCATCAGAAAAGAATTCATCACTGGCCTATTTGGTTATAGGATCTAACTCCTTACCAGCAAAATCTACTAGTGTGAGGTCATTTTCTGTATGTCTAGGTGCCTCTGGCATCCCTTCTTGTAGCTCTTGAGTAGTAACAACCACTTCACTAGCATTCCTCAATTTGACCAATTGTTCAACAATGGCCTGATCATCATACTGCATGGGGGATTGGGAAGGAGAGTATAATTCACTCTCCTGTTCTTTGGTTTCCACCCTTTGCCTTTTGGGAGAGGGCACCTCTTGAACACTGATATCTTCTGGTCTCTTTCCCTTATGCTGAAGAGGCTGGTCAGCTTTGGGAGCAATAGTAGTGTATCCTCTCCTTTTATATACAACATAATTCCCTAGTGGGACTATTCTACTCTGTGGGAATCTATTCAAGATAGAAAGAGCCCTTTCTGGATCATTTTCAACTGCCCTATGCCTCTTCTCATTTAGGGTTTGCATAATTCCCTCAAAAAGATTCATAAGGGAATTAATTTTGTAAGACCATGGGAAAAAATCCTTTAAAGGATCATAAGTCTTGTCAAAAATCTGTACAAAGTCCAAAGACTTCTTGTATGCCATCCATTTCTCTTTCCTGATTTCCTAAACATCAAGGTCAAAAATATTTCTGATGATATCCTCTAGATAATTGAATTGATGTTCTAACATCACACATTTAGTCCTCTTCCTAAACATACCCATAATGAAATCTTCATTGTCTGCACATCTAGACACTAAAGTGGCTAAATGATAGGGCTCAAAATACTTATCAAACTGTGTCCACCCACCTTTGGTTATGATGAAGTGATGGGCTCTGGTGAGGGTAGGAAAGATACTTCCCTTCATCTTTCCAGTCAAGGCTTCTTCCTGTAGCCCACCCAATTGCCTTATAATTTTTGCTACTCCAATCTTGAGTGGGACTCTATAAGGTAGCACATAAGGAGTACCTCTGAAACCATAAACCCGAATTACTATGGAAAAAGGTTACAAAATTAAATCTCCCCAATTGTGAGCAATTTTTAGCTCTGGAGCATATTCCATAGGCCTTAAAAGCCTCATCATTTAATTGTGGACCCTAGCATTCTGGTTACTCAGCAGCGACTTGAGTCTAGTTGCAAAGACCTTATCAAAAAACACATAACTAGCATTCTTCCTGTACATCCCATGACAAATCTACACTCCACATTTGAATAGGGAATTCTTTACCATCTTGGAATTTCTCCAGTTCCATTTCTTCCTCAAAGAAATCTGCACTATTGAACAAGAACATATGCATCATGAAGGAATACCAACCCATTGGTTTCTGTATGTTGCCATCTTGGATTCCCGACAGACCCTCATGCATCTCCTAAGCAATATAAGATGCAAAATCAAATACTACTGACAAGTGGGGATGCAGAATTTGAACAACCATCGACATTATATAGATAGGCATCGCCACCTCTTCATCTATCCCCAAAACATTGCACAGAGCACTGTACATCTTTCTGGCCTTGCCATTAAAAATATCCAACTTGAAAGGTTCCGGGGTTCTAGGCCCTACCACAACCAAGTTCCCTGTTTTGTTGACATACCCCTTCACTACTTCACCCCTGTAATAATCTCTTTGGTTCTGTTATACTTCTTTAAAGTACTTAAGATCAATATCATCCATATGTTGAGAGGTGTCAGTCAGCTTGAAAATCATTCTAATTTCATCAACTAATACAGTCAATAGTATATTTCCCTGGGTATCCCTAACAACCCTAGCCACCTTATCATAAGTGTTTGCAATCAAGGTGAACAAATCAATGTCCATGAACACGCTAGGTGCTATCAGTTTTCCCACATCTAATTCCCAAATATTACATTCTGGGGTAGGGGCATTCCTCTGGCTATAGGTCGTTCTGAACAGAGTGAGGCCATCAAAACTGATATTGGCATCTTTTGCCCATCTACCAGAATCGTATAACCCTTCTCCAATTTTGAAGTGGGGATGTGGTGGAACTACCCTAACATTTCTCTTTTGTTAATCAAACTCTCCAGAAACTTCAACTCTAGGGGCCATTCTAAGGTTTTTTCTCTCGATACTAGACTCAAATTCTAAAACAAAGCACTAAAACCTTTCTGAACTGCAATTTCCACCACAATTTGAATGCTAGTGAATCAATAAGCTTCCCATTTTGCACAGAAGCCGCATGAAGCCAAGTTTCTCTGCAATCCCATTTTTGCTCAAATGATTTTGATGAATCATTGTGACTGCAAGTCGACTTAATCAATTCTACGACCTCAATCAAATCAATCTTTTGAATTGAATTCGACTAGAGTTGTCACACATTCTGTAATTAATTCACAGGCTTCAATTTTGCGGCTTAACAACTCTCTGCAACTTATTTTATCAACTTTGAATTTGAGTCATTGATTCTTTACATCATTCTCTGCATCCGACGGCTATCTTATTTTCTTGAAAAGAACTGTCCACCAAGGACATGTGTCGCCACCGCTTAATCGCTTACTCGCTAGATGTCGAGCACTTTCGCTTTAAGTGATTAAGCGAGCCGTCAAATATGAAACAACTTGACTGTGGTTTAACTCTCGCCAGCTTTGAATTTCCAGGCCCACCAGCTGCCAGATGTCATCACCGCTTAATGGCTTGCTCATTAGATGTCGAGCATCTTGGGTATAAGCCATTAAGCCAATCGTCTGATCTTTCTGAACTTTAACACCTTTTATACTTGTCTGAGATTGGACTCACATTCTTTCCTGGATAGGTGTCATCTTCGCTTAATCGCTTGCCCGTTAGATACCGTGCACTTTTCCTTTAAGCCATTAAGCGGGCCATTCGATCTTTCCAAACTTGCCCACTGTTTAACTGAGCACCTTTACGACTGTTTAGCCCCACCAAGGACAGGCGTCACCTCCACTTATTCCTTACTTGATAGATGTCGTGCATGTTCTGATTAAGCTGTTAAGTGAGCCGTCAGATTTAAAACAACTTAACTGAAGTTTAAGATTTTTCCACCTCTAAATGTCTGGGCCCACCAACTACCAGATGTCATTGCCACTTAATCGCTTACCTGATAGATGTCATGCATCTTGGGCATAAGCCATTAAGCCGACCGTTAGATCAAAAGCGACTTGCTCACTGCATAAGGTAATGACATAAAAGGGATTTTTCATGGTGAGACTTAGGAATTAATAAAGTGGTTAGGATGACATAGTCTTTTTGCAAAAAGCAACCCATTTAACATGAACACATGACTTAAGGTAACTTAAGTGACCAAAAAAGTAACACAAAATAGAATCGGCCAAGACAGTTAGGGTTTTTAGTCATTTTCCACCATTTTCAACTAGGTTAAGGGTTTGAACAAACTTTGCAGAGGTATAAGGACAATTTTGATCTTGATTTTGAGGCCTTAGACACTACTAATGACAAGGGACCCTAGGAAAATTGCAAGGCACAATCTAAATAGGAAATAGCACCAATAGTGGCTCTCTCTGAGGGTGTTTAAACACTAGGTTATAACAAGAACCACAGATCTTTGGGGAAGCAAACCACAAACCAGACCAACCTAAAACTAAAAACAAACACACAACAAAAAGGAAACATACCTATACATATAATACATACTACTGTGCATGAAGAAGAAAATTTAATTAAAGAATTTTTTCAAGAATTGTCCATGCACTGGCAATTCCTGTTCTTCATCATCCAGACTCTTGAGGAAATAAGAATCTTTTCCAAAGATCCGAGATATAACAAAAGGTCCAATCCATAGTGATTCAAATTTCTTGTGTTTACGTTTCTCTTCAGCCCTAATATTCCATTGTAATACAAAATCACCAGGCAGAAACTTTCTCTTATATGCTCTTTTGTCAAAAATGTACTTCATTTTTTGTTGTAGTTTGACATTTTCTCTCTAGCTTTCTCTCCTTATTTCATCCAATTCTACTAACTGAACCATCCTTTCTTCCATGGGTTCAGAAATCTCTATTTTTTCATCTTGGATAAATTTGTAAATTGGGAGCAAATTGTTAACATGCATCCTTGAATGAACACCATAAACCAATTCAAAAGGAGACTTTCCAGTGGCCTTCTTGACAGTAATCCTATCAGCCCAAAGGGAAAGTTTCAACTTAACATGCCAAGCTCTCTTATCTCCCTCCAAGGTCTTTTTTAAGATTTGCAAAATACTTTTATTACTGGATTATGCTTGACCATTAGCTTGAGGGTGGTATGGGGATGAATAGGACATAACAATTCCCATATTAGAGCAAAAGTCAGTGAATTCTTCAGACCTAAAGCACATGACATTATCCATTATCAATTTAAGGGGGACACCAAATCTTGTAATTATATTATCCATAAAAAAATCAATAACCACAACACTTGTTGCCTTTTTGGTTGGGATTGCCTCTACCCACTTTGTGAAATAATCAGTTGATAGCAAAATCCAGCCATGGCCTCCACTTGATTTTTCATTAAATTCTGCTATAAAGTCCATTCCCCACATAGAAAAGGGAGCCTCTGCTACTACTGAGTTTAATAACAATGCCCCTGAATATTTCATCTTGCTCGAAAATCTCTAGCAAGGCTCACATTTCCTGAAAAAAGTGTGAGCATCTTGAAAAACACAAGGCCAATAATATCCAGCCCTTAAAATTTTGTGGGCTGTTGTTATAGTAGAATAATGCCCTCCACATATTCTAGCATGCATCTCTCTCAATACCTTTTCTGATTGACCTTTGTCAAGGCATAATAACAAGATCCCATCTCTATTTTTCCAGAACAAATCACCCTGCAAAAAAACATACTTTTGTGATTGTAGCTTCAAACTCCTTCTTTGGTTATCATTCAAGTCATCTGGATATTTAGCATTTTTTAGAAAATAAACAATATTGGTATACCAGGGTTACATCTCAATACTTGTCAAGCAGTTTTCTTCTACACCAACACTGTTTACTTGGACCAAATCCAAATTTTCTTCTGTCATCAACTTAGCCAACCCTAATCCCCTCACCAACTTAGTGATATGGATTTCTATATCAAACTCTTGGACTTTGTTTATCCATTTACATCTCTGTCCTGTCACTTCATTTTGAACAAAGATGTCCTTGACAACAACATGAGGGACATAGGATTTTACTTTTGCGCACACCAAATAAGGCCTGAAAGCCTTGACTGCCTTCACCAAAGCATAAGCTTGTTTTTCCATCATCTGATAATTTAATTCAGTTGATTGCAATGACTTACTAAAAAATGCAATGGGGTTCTCAAATCCTTCATTATCCTTCTGCAATAAGACTGCTGCAATAGTATGAAATGAGGCAAAAGTAAACAAAGAAAAGGGCTTAGTGTAATCAGGGGATACAAGGATTGGTGCTTCTTGAATTGCTTGTTTTATCCTTTCAAAGGCTAACTGAGCTTCTAGGCCCCATTCAAACTTCACATTTTTCTTCAACAATTTGACAATAGGTTTAACCAGTTCTTTAAAGTTGACAATAAATCTTCTAACAAAGTTAATCTGCCCTAGAAATGATTGTATACCTTTTAAGTTTTTGGGAGCAAGTACCTTTTGGATGGCTTCAACCCTTTTAGGATCTATCCTCACCCACTCTTTTGACACTATGTGTCCCAAAAGCTTCTCCTCAGTAACAACAAAGTAACACTTTTTTGGGTTAAGAGACACCCCATATTTTAGTGCTTTTACCATGACCTTTTCCAAGTGCTTGCAATGATCCTCTGCTCTTTTTGAGAAAGCTGTTAAACCATCTTGGTACACCACCATCAGAACATCTATGAGGTCTTTGAAGGCTACATCCATAGCTCTTTGAAAAGTTGCACCAACATTTTTTAGTCCAAATGGCATACGAGCATATACATAGGTGCCCCAAGGGGTAGTAAATGCTATTTTGAATTGCTCAGATTCTTTAACCAGCACCTGATTGTACCCTGAGAATCCATCCATCATAGATAACAAATCACATCTAGTGAATTTATGCAACATAGCCTCCATGTTAGGTAACCCATAATTATCTTTCAATGAGGCTACATTTAAATTTCTGAAATCAACACACAACCTTATCTCACCATTTTTCTTTCTTACAGGGACTAAGTTAGAGACCCAAGATGAATGTCTAATAGGCTTTATTATGCCTGCATCCCTTAGCTTCATCAGTTTTGTCTGCATCTTGGTAGCCAGTAATGGATTGATTGGCCTTTGTTTCTGTCTGAATGGTTTAATGCCTTCTTTTAGAGGGACATCATGTTGAAATAAATCTTCTCTATAGGCTTTCAAATCATCATAGGACTAGGCAAAAACATGTTTGTACCTTTTCAGAAACTTTATCAAATTTTGTCTCACATTGCTGTCTAATTTTTTTCCAATATAAACTAATTGGGGAGATGTTTCAGATCCCAAATTAATTTCCTCTAAGTCTTCCACTTTGGCATTGGACTTATGAGTCATATAGTTGTCATTTATGCTGAACATGCCTTCCAACTCAACCAATCCCTTAGGAATGTGATTAGTATCCAATTGGATGACTTCTTGATCAAAAATATATTCCTTATTGTCCACAATTGACACTAGAGATTCACAATCAATCTTCTGACCATCATATTGATCTATGTATTGGATAAACTCGAGGATATCATCATCATCCTCAAAAACTTGCCAATTATGAATATTGTCAGGAACTGCTGGCCTACTTTTCATCTCAACCACAGACATGTCAGTAAGAGTGACATCATTATTTTTTAGGGCAACATTTTCCAATAAATCTGCCATTATATTATTTGATCTTTCAACCCATAATATATTGAAAGCATCAAAGAATTCCATCCTATCCCAGACAACATATTTATACAATTTTAATCTGTCATCTTTAGCAGCATAATGTCCCCTAATCTAAGATATAATTAACTGGGAATCTCCATGGGCTTTTAAACATTTAATACCATGCTTGGTGGCAATATCCATTCCCAAGATTAAAGCCTCATATTCGACAGTATTGTTTGTGCATTGAAAAGTTAACATGAATGGATATTTGAAAGTGATACTTGATGGGGATATCAACAAGACTCCTGCCCCAGATCCTTCTTTTGAACATCCTCCATCAAAATAAATTTTTGAAAGCCCATTTTGTTGCAACAACAATTCATCCACAATTGGGTCAGTGTTCTTTAGTTGTGACTTAACTTCTTCAACCATAAAATTTTCCATATCAACATTCACACAATAATTTAATTGATCAGGTAAGACCACCTCAACCATAACAGATGATAGGGGTTCTCTGTACAATTTGACCTCATTCCCATTCACAGGGATAGTTGCATAGGATAAATCCAACTGCATCTTTCCTCCTACTGTTGCTGCCCATTGCCTTGATAAAAGCATACCATAATATGGTTTAGTATCCACTACCACTATGTCCATTCTATAAGTTGCT
>MU226454.1:39016-55633 GCA_018584345.1 Thuja plicata
GCTCAACCTCTTTGGTGTTAGTTGTCCCCTTTATGTTTATTGTATTATGCTACTAGGGTGACTATTCCATACTTGCTAACCCATGTGGTGAACACCTCATCACTTGGCCAACTGAAGCTGAGGACCTCATCTTTCTAGCTGTTGAACTCTTCCCAGTCACCGTTAGCCTTCTCAACTTTTGCCTCCCAGGATTTAAAGAATGCCTTGGATTTATTCAAAATATCAATAGTCAACACAAACCAACAAGTATTTGCCAATGTAATAATACTTTTTGTCTTGCTGGTTAGTGCTTCATTCAATTGTCTTAGTCATAAGGCTTCATTATTTATGTTCCCATCTTCTTTGAATATATTGGGATACATATCATACCTATCCCTGGAAAACTCCTCTCTCAGAATAGTGACCCTCTTTATGACCATGTTCTTCTTGATGTCCAAATTGACCATCAATTTGAGACATTTATGGGTGTTTGTAAGAATGATATCAATATTATTCTATTCCTTTGAGAGAGAGTAAAAGGATTTGACATGGGCTGCCTTCCCTCTCCAGTTATTAATTATCAAATCCCACTGCTTCTTTTCATCATCATGCTTGCTCATGATGCCTGCAATCTTCTTTCCCAGTAGATAGAGGTTAGAAAGGTTGACCTCACTGGCACACCTTTTGAGGTTGGAAAATATTTGATCATAACATTTTTGTTTTACCAACTCCTCGGCCTCTTTGTATGCAGGGGAATCTTCAAGATCTCTTTTACCCTCTTCTTCTAGCCTTGATCTCTCACTGATCAATCTATTCTTTTCAGCCTCTAACTCTGCTCTTTTGGCATCAATGGCTTCTTGGGTAGTGGGACTTAAAGGTGTAGGGGATGGGGGCTATGTTACAAATGGACTAGAGGAGGAGGGTTGGTGAGGGTCCTGAGAAATTACCCCTTGGGGCACAAATTGAATCTTTTGTTTACCCACCAGCTCTGCTATTCTGTTGTCTTTCATCAAGGATTTGACCCTTTCCTCATTATAATCCTTAAGTACAAACTCATATTTCTCATTTAAGCTGGCATAGGCCTCCTTTTCTCTCTCAGCTACCTTAATGCTTAAATGATTTGTTTGGACAACAAGGTTCGCAGCTTCAGTACCTGAAGTGTCAGCAACCCTCTTTACAATTAGGCTGCCTGTATCTTCAACATCATCATCTTCCTTTATTCTCCTCTTGTCTTTCTTCTTTAATGACCAGATTGCCAGAGCTACACGATCTTCACTAAATTGGGCACCAATTGATGTCCCAACAGTGCTCATAGGTTTAACTTGCTTTCTTACATCATCAAAGACCACTGCATCTGCTAGATCCCATTGTGGCAATATGAGAACTCCCTACCTTTTAACCATTTGTCTGCCCTCTTCAGGGGTAATCTTATCAAAATTTGATAGCATTTATTTCTTAACTTCTTTCTCTACATCCTCCTTGGCAGAGTTGGGTTGAGCTTCTAGCATCTTTTGGCACTTGTGATTGTATTCATCAATATGGCACCTCCATAGAAATTGAATGAAAGCCTTGGTTTTGAAGAAATTGTCATCAGACAAGAATTCATCACTGGCCTGTTTGGTTACAGGATCTAACTCCTTACTAGCAAACTCTGCTAGTGTGAGGTTAGTTACTGTATGTCTAGGTCCCTTTGGCATCCCTTCTTGTAGCTCCTAAGTAGTAACAACCACTTCACCAGCATTCCTCAATTTGACCAGTTGTTCAGCAATGGCCTGATCATCATACTGCATGGGGGATTGGGAAGGAGAGTATAATTCACTCTCCTGTTCTTTGGTTTCCACCCTTTGCCTTTTGGGAGAGGGTACCTCTTGAACACTGATATCTACTGGTCTCTTTCCCTTATGCTGAAGAGGCTGGTCAGCTTTGGGGGCAGTAGTAGTGTATCCTCTCCTTTTATATACTACATAATTCTGTGGTGGGACTGTTCTGCTTTGTGGGAATCTATTCAGGACAACAAGAGCCCTTTCTAGATCATTTTCAACTTCCCTCTACCTGTTCTCATTTAGGGTTTGCATAATTCCCTCAAAAAGATTCATAAGGGAATTAATTTTGTAAGACCATGGGAAAAAATCCTTTAAAGGATCATAAGTCTTGTCAAAGTTTCGTACAAAGTCCAAAGACTTCTTGTATACCATCCATTTCTCTTTCCTGATTTCCTGAACATCAAGGTCAAAAATATTTCTGATGATATCCTCTGGATAATTGAATCGATGTTCTAACATCACACATTTAGTCCTCTTCCTGAACATACCCATAATGAAATCTTCATTGTCTACACATCTGGACACTGAAGTGGCTAAATGATAGGGCTCAAAATACTTATCAAACTGTATCCAACCACCTTTGGTTATGATGAAGTGATGGGCTCTGGTGAGGGTAGGAAATATACTTCCCTTCATCTTTCCAGTCAAGGCTTCTTCCTGTAGCCCACCCAATTGCCTTATAATTTCTGCTACTCCAATCTTGAGTGGGACTCTGTAAGGTAGCACATAAGGAGTACCTCTGAAACCATAAACCCTAATTACTGTGGAAAAAGGGTACAAAATTAAATCTCCCCAATTGTGAGCAATTTTTAGCTTCGGGGCATATTCCATAGGCCTTAAAAGCCTCATCATTCCATTGTAGTCCCTAGCATTATGGTTACTCAGTAGTGACTTGAGTCTTGTTGCAAAGACCTTATCAAAATACACATAACTAGCATTCTTCCTGTCCCATGACAAATCTGCACTCCACATTTGAACAGACAATTCTTTACCATCTTGGAATTTCTCCAGCTCCATTTCTTCCTCAAAAAAATCTGCACTATTGAACAAGAACATATGCATCATGAGGGAATACCAACCCATTGGTTTCTGTATGTTGCCATCTTGGATTCCTAACTGACCCTCATGCATCTCCTAAGAAATATAAGATGCAAAATCAAATACTACTGACAAGTGGGGATGCAGAATTTGAACAACCATCAACATTATATGGATAGGCATCGCCACCTCTTCATCTATCCCCAAAACATTGCACAGAGCACTGTACATCTTTCTGGCCTTGCCATTAAAAAGATCCAACTTGAAAGGTTCTGGGGTTCTAGGCCCTACCACAACCAAGTTCCCTGTTTTGTTGACATACCCCTTCACTACTTCACCCCTGTAATAATCTCTTTGGTTCTGGTATATTTCTTTAAAGTACTCAAGATCAATATCATCCATATGTTGAAAGGTGTCAGTCAGCTTGAAAATCCTTTTGATTTCATTAGCTGATACACTCAATAGTATATTTCCCTGGGTATCCCTAACAACCCTAGCCACCTTATCATAAGTGTTTGCAATCAAGGTGAACAAATTAGTGTCCATTAACACGCTAGGTGCTATCAGTTTTCCCACATCTAATTCCCAAATATTACAGTCTGGGGTAAGGGCATTCCTCTGGCTATAGGCCGTTCTGAACAGAGTGAGGCCATTAGAACTGGTATTGGCATCTTTCGCCCATCTACCAGAATCGTATAACCCTTCTCTTTGAAGCGGGGATGTGGTGGAACTACCCTTTTAATTTGTGTGGCATCCCCTGAGGACAGTGGTAATTGTTGCAACAAATCTTCCCTAACATTTCTCTTTTGGTAATCAACCTCTCCAGAAACTTCGACTCTAGGGGCCATTCTAAGGTTTTTTCTCTCGATACTAGACTCAAATTCTAAAACAAAGCGATAAAACCTTTCTGAACTGCAATTTCCACCACAATTTGAATGCTAGTGAATCAGTAAGCTTACCCGTTCTACACAGAAGTCGCGTGAAGCCAAGTTTCTCTGCAATCTCATTTTTGCTCTAATGATTTTGATGAATCATTGTGACTGCAAGTCGACTTAATCAATTCTACGGCCTCAATCAAATCAATCTTTCGAATTGAATTCGACTGGAGTTGTCACACGTTCTGTAATTAATTCACAGGCTTCAATTTCACGGCTTAACGACTCTCTGCAACTTATTTTATCAACTTTGAATTTGAGCCGTTGATTATTTACATCGTTCTCTGCATCAGACGACTATCTTATTTTCCCAAAAATAATTGTCCACCGAGGACACGTGTCGCCACCACTTAATCACTTACTCGCTAGATTTTGAGCACTTTCCCTTTAAGCGATTAAGCGAGCCGTCGGATATGAAACAACTTAACTGTGGTTTAACTTTTGCCAACTTTGAATTTCCAGGCCCACCAGCTGCCAGATGTCATCACCACTTAATGGTTTGCTCGTTAGATGTCGAGCATCTTGGGTATAAGCCATTAAGCCGATCGTCTGATCTTTCTGAACTTTAACACCTTTTATACTTGTCTGCGACTGGACCCACATTCTTTCCTGGACAGGTGTCACCTCCGCGTAATCGCTTGCCCATAGATACCGTGCACTTTTCCTTTAAGCCATTAAGCGGGCTGTTCGATCTTTCCAAACTTGCCCACTGTTTAACAGAGCGCCTTTACGACTGTTTGGCCCCACCAAGGACACGCGTCACCTCCGCTTAATCGCTTACTTGATAGATGTCGTGCATGTTCTGATTAAGCCATTAAGTGAGCTGTCAGATTTAAAACAACTTAACTGAAGTTTAAGCTTTTGCCACCTCTAAATGTCCGGGCCCACCAACTGCCAGATGTCATCGCCGCTTAATCGCTTACCTGATAGATGTCGTGCATCTTGGGCATAAGCCATTAAGTCGACCGTTAGATCAAAAGAGACTTGCTCATTGCATAAGGTAATGACGTAAAAGGGATTTTTCGTGGCGAGACTTAGGAATTAATAAAGTGGTTAGGATGACATAGTCTTTTAGCAAAAAGCAACCCATTTAACATGAACACATGACTTAAGGTAACTTAAGTGACCGAAAAAGTAACACAAAAATAGAATCGGCCAAGACAGTTAGGGTTTTTATTCATTTTCCACCATTTTCAACTAGGTTAAGGGTTTGAACAAACTTTGCAGAGGTATAAGGACAATTTTGATCTTGATTTCGAGGCCTTAGACACTACTAATGACAAGGGACCCTAGGAAAATTGCAAGGCACAATCTAAACAGGAAATAGCACCAACAGGCCCAATAGAGGAGAGAATTTTGATAGGAAGCCCTAACCCTGACATCTACATGCGACAAGTAGGAAGATGTGCAATCAAAGTTTGAAGACTGATTGTTCAGGGAACATGACAGGGGTTTAAATGTGTAGAACATGTAGTTTGGAGGATGTTTGAACATGTCAAGATTGAAGGAAGACTGCATTTGATCTAGCCCACTAAGTATACAAGGAGATATAAGCCAAGGAATTTGATTCTTTGTAGCGAGTCCTTATTGGGGACATATAGGAGTCTTAGAGTCTGTATCAAGGCTCTTTGAATGTATTGAGTCACCAAATTGAAGCGAGTTAATAAGAAGGTGGCATATATAAGATAAATGGCCTTTTAGGCCTTTTGGATTTGTGAAGGTAGGGATTGTTGCCCTATTTCTAGATACCTCCTCATCATTCAACTACTACTCTATATGGGTAACCCCAAAATTTAAGCTAGGGATATACTCTTTAGGTGGAATGCAAATGCCCCACATCCCATGGGTAAATCAAGATACAATATCGTGGGGCCCTTCAATTATTGATACAACAGAGAGTAACCTTACAAGATTTGAACATTGGTTGTAAACATTGTAGACAAGAAGTCCCATCACACCAAAAGGTCGCCCCTTTTTAGAATACTTTTTTATGTTTAATATTAACAATTTGATTAATAAATAATATTTATTATAGAAAATTCTAAATTACATAGTAATAATATTCTTTTTATATTTAAATTGAATATCTATTTATTTATTATATTTTTATTATTTTTTAATGTTTATTTATTTATTTATTTTTGTCGGCAGATTTCATTCAAGGGAGGTCACAAGTTCAAATCCCACTGGGGATAGGGTATGTACGCCTCGTTTGTAGCATAATGGATGCCTCCCACAGGAGTACGAGGTAGTCTCATATTGCTGTCACCATATGTAAACCCAAAAACATATGGCTAGTATAGTAGACTATAAAATGACCTTTCCTTTCCTTTTTCAATCAAATCATATAACATCTACCAAAATTTAATCTTCCAAAATTCAATCCTTTTAAATAGATTTTAACTTTGAAACAAACAAATAAACAAATAATTATTTATCATCTTCCCGTTTTCATCTTCCAGCGATCTTCCAGCAAACAAATGGGGCCTTAATGAATACTTGTAATTTCTAATTTTCTTCTTTTCCATTGCCGCCAATTTGTTTTTGAATTCATACACTAGCATAAAATTATCTAGAGCTACTCTCAAATCCATGAGCATATCAGAGTTAATGGAAGCAACAAATTTCAGGGCCTGAAACTGGGGTTTCTCGCTCTGCAGTAGCAGATGCATTCAGAGCTCAGAAAATATTGTTCCACGAAACAATTGGAACCATTAATGGTATGTTTTTTCATAGGAAAATGATTAGATCATTTAGTAGATCTACTCATGGCATTACATTTACACCAATAACTCTTGTTGGTACTCGTAAACAGCAAATTGTCCAAACAATGCCTGAAGTCCATGCCAATAACAACCAAATTAGCAGTTTTAGCGATATTGGTGTCATCTTGAAGGTCTGTAGTGGCATCAACTTATTCACACAACCTAAGCAACGCCATACTCGTATTTCTATTGAAACCAAGATCTTGAAAATGTACTTCAGCTGCGGCAGAAACAATGATGCGCGTCAAGTGTTTGACCAAATGTCTAAACCGAGTGTGGAGGCATGGGATGCCATATTCAACGAGCATATCAAGGGCGAGAACTGGCAGGAGGCCATTGAAGTCTTTCATCATGTGCAGAGGAAGGGATTGAAGCCACAAAAATTTATAATTCCTTTGATTCTCAAGGCTTGCGCTCGTCTGGAAGCTCTACAAGAGGGAAAAGACATCCATGACTATGTAATAAGAGTCGGACTTGAATCAGAAAGCTTTATAGCGAATTCTCTTATAGCAATGTATGCAAAGTGTGGATGTTTAAATAAAGCACGGCAAATGTTTGACAAAATGTCTGAAAGAGGTGTGGTTACGTGGAATGCCATGATTGGGGGATATCTTCAGAGTGGAGATTGTGAGGAGGCTTTACATCTTTTCAATCAGATGGGAATCTCAGGCATTAATCCAAACTGCGTCACATGGACCGCAATGATTTCAGGGTATGCACAAAGTGGATATTGGAATGAGGCATTGGAATTATTTCGTAAAATGCAAAAGGCAAACGTACAACCCGTATCCAAGACTCTGACTAGCATTCTATCAGCTTGTGCAAACTTTAGATCTCTGGACAAGGGTATGCTTGTCCATTCTTATGCAGTTAAAACTGGCTTTGAATTGAATGTTCATGTTAGGAGTGCTCTTATTGACATGTATGCTAGATGTGGATGTTTGGAAGTTGCCAGTCAATTGTTTAACAAAACGCCAGAGAGAAATGTAATCACATGGACTACTCTGATTGCCGGGTATGTCCAGCATGGGTTTGCTAATGAAGCCTTGAAACTGTTTAGTCAGATGAAGATGGCAGGCGTCAAACCAAACACGTTCACCATAGCCACCATTCTGCCATCATGTGCTTACTTAACGGCTTTGCTACAGGGCAAAGAAATCCACGCCTATATCATCAAGTTTGGTTTGACACCTCACGTATTTGTGGAGAGTGCCCTCGTAGACATGTATGCCAAATGCAAACATATAGAATTGGCACGAAATATTTTTGATAGAATGACTCTGAAAAACGTAGTATCATGGAATTCAATGATCGCAGGATACACCCATAATGAACACACTGTTGAGGCTTTGAACCTTTTCCGATTAATGCATCTTGCAGATGTGCAGCCTAGCACTGTGACTATTGCAACTATTCTGCCAGCATGTGGCCATTTAGCCACACTGCAACAAGGCAAGGAGATCCATACATACATAATCCGAAATGGTTTTGAATCAGTCAATTTTGTAGGGAATGCTCTTATAGATATGTATTTAAAATGTGGGAATATAGAGTTGGCAAAACAGCTATTTAGTAAATTTTCCCAGAGAAATCAGGTATCATGGACTACAATGATCACAGGCTATAGCATGCATGGGCTTGGTAAGGAAGCCCTTGCATTATTTAAGCAAATGCAAGAGGCAGACATGAAACCAGACCACATTACCCTTGTAGCTGTTCTATCCGCATGCAGCCGTGCAGGTTTAGTAGATGAAGGATGGCAACACTTTGAATCAATGCAATCGGTTTATGGTATCATACCGACCATAGAGATCTATGGGTGCATTGTTGATCTTCTTGGTCGTGCAGGGCAGTTGAATGAAGCATGCAAATTTATTGAGGGCATGCCTTTACAACCTACTGTCAGTGTGTGGAGATCTTTGCTTGGTGCTTGCAGAATCCATTGCAATACAGAGCTAGGAGAATATGCAGCACAACGAATTTTTGAGTTGGAAACAGAAAGTTCCGGTGTGTATGTACTCTTATCAAACATCTATGCTAATGCTGGCAGGTGGGATGATGTAGCAAAGATCAGAGAAGTCTTCAAAAGAAGAAATTTTACACATAGGCCTGGGTGCAGCTGGATCGAAATTAGGAGCAAGGTTCATACATTTTTCGTTGGAGATAAATCCCACCCACAATCAGAGAAAATTTATGCTATGTTGGAGAGCTTGGCTACAAAGATGAAGGATGCAGGGTATGTACCCGATACTGGTTTTGTGCTTCAAGATTTAGAGGAGGAGGATAAGGAATTCTTTATCTGTGGTCATAGTGAGAGATTAGCCATAGCCTTTGGGCTTATCTGCACGAGCCCTGGGACAACTTTAAGGATTGCTAAGAATCTCCGAGTATGTGGTGATTGCCACAAAGCTACAAAGATTATCTCCAAAATTGTAGAGCGAGAAATTATTGTGAGAGATTCAAACCGTTTCCATCATTTTAAGGATGGATGCTGCTCCTGTGGGGATTATTGGTGACAACAGCTGATACTAACAGTAAATTTGAGCTTATAGGGAAGATGCTTTGATAAAGTAACAGCAACTTTGAGTTTATAGTGTAGACAGGCTTTTTTAAGGTCCCATATCTTGATGGTATGCCTGTTGGCAGGGATGGCTACTTTTCTGGTTTATCAATGTTGAACTGGACTGTAGAAGTTATTTTGTGCAACAAACAATTTAATTGATTTTGCACCAAGAAACGTGCTTAATTTATTGCAGTCTGTGGGCATTGGGTGTATAGACCATTGACTTCCTTTAGATTTATGCTAAGGATTCAGAGGTATCTGCTGCACCAAACTTGTCTAGGACTTGTACCTGACTTCTTACCAGTGTATCAATGAGCACTCTGACTTGTTTGTGAATTTATAGAAGAAAATTTACTCACACTGTTGAAAGGTGATGAAAAGAAGTAGACTTGAAAGTCTTCGAGTTCCCCAGGCTATAAACAGTCATCTAAGCGAGCCACTGTACAATATTCATTACGGAATGAAAAATTTATACAGAATACTTCTGCGTGGTGAAAATTTAAATCTGGCACTGCCATGATTCATAGGTTCTTCTTTTCAATTGAATAAGAAGACAACATATTTGTTGGTTCACAATATCTCAAAAATTGTGTAGAGCTTTTAGACATCTGCCTGCACCATGCCCAAAATATTGTTTGTGAGATTTACCGGGGATGAGATTTCACTTATATACACGCAAATTGGTGGTTGTGACTACCTGCTTGTGATCGGGGATCAAGTTTGATTTTTTTTTAAAAAAGAGTTAACAGTGTTTATAAATCAATAGAAACCGCCGATTCATTAAAAAAAATGATTACAGTGTGTGAAAGATATGGTGGACTTTAGCTGTTCTCATTACTGCAAGTGAATTCTGATAAGAGACCAGGTCCTAAATCGCCATGACTTGTCCTGGCATTGCCGCCGTTCTCCATATGATTCACCCTCATGGCGATTAGTGAGCGGATGAGGATGGATCAAGTTGGAAAGTACAAGTACTGTGAATTTGCATTCAAGAAACAATTACACACCATTTCAATATATCGTTGGCAGTGATGAGAACCACAGAAAAGCTTGCGGTATATCTTGAACAGGTCTGTCGTGAGTTTTAAAAATTAATTGGGCACGGACGAGAATGGAGTAGCATTTCAGGTTTAGAATAAATGTAACGGCTCTGCCTCTGCCAAGTCTGTCAGAGACTGTGAAGGTCAATCCTTTCCTTTCTGTCTGCAACCACCAGATGCAGAACCGTTTCATATTCCCAGAATGCTGCGATGACCAAACATAGATTATTCTGTGCATGAATATGTAAATCATATGGAGCTGCTGTAACAACATTGTATTGTGATAATATAATCTGATATCCTCTGCTTGAAGAGTGGACGTAGTCCAGCAATGGATGAACCACTATAATTTGTTGTCTCTGTGTCTTTCGATTCTGATTTTTATATCTCTGTTCTGTTTCAATTTATTTGTCGGTAGATTTATTTTCAACAATTGGTATCAGAGCTGGGAAAGCTTGTTTTGTTTTTCTGGGAATCGGTGAAGATTTCTCGAAATCATGGACAAAGTAGACAAATCGAAAATCGAAAAGTTTGTTGGGCAAAATTTCGGATTATGGAAAGTGCAGATTGAATCATTATTGATTAAGCAAGATCTCTTAGCTACGTTGCAAGGAAAGACCAAGGGTCAAGGATCTCTAACGCCACAAGAATGGGAGAAGCTCGATCAGAAAGCACGGGCAACGATTTTTCTATCACTCTCAAAGCAATGTGCTCTTCAATGTCTCAACAAAGAAGACAACGAAAGAGCTATGAGATAAATTATCTTCATTAGATGAGATAGCTTCAGCATCGAACAAAGTGTTCATTATGAAAAAGTTATACAATCTGAAAATGAAAGGAGGAGTTATGTCAAATCATCTCAATGAGTTCAATACATTACTTTCTCAATTAATTTCAGTAGGCATTTCATTAGATGATGAAATGAAAGCTATTTTGCTGTTATGTTCATTGCCAAATAGTTGGGAAGGAGTGGTAATGGCAGTTAGCACTTCAGTGGCTGCCAAAACCAAACTTAAATTTGATGAGGTTGCTGTTACACTTCTCAGCAAAGACATGCGTAGGAAGAATCACGAGTCTTCCTTAGGTGAGACACTAACAATGGTTAGCACAAGTAGTCGAGGTAGGAGTCAAAAAAGAGACAGAAATCACAACAATGGAAGGTCTCACTCAACACATCGATCACAGTCAAGAGGTAGAAGCAATACATGTTGGTTTTGTGGTAAACCGAGACATACCAAGAAGAAATGTTGGAAATACAAAAAGGCCCAAGATAGAGTGATAAATGATGGAGCACATACTGCAGCTGTTAAGGATGATGGTGTATTGGTTCTTGCAGCTAGTGACACAAATGCAAGTTTGTGGGTCCTAGATTCCGGAGCCTCTTTCCATGCTACTCCATGTCGGAGTGCTTTCACAAACTATCAAGAAGGTATGTTTGGTAAAGTTTTTCTTAGAGATAACAAAGAACGTGACATTGTAGGAAAGGGTGATATTTTATTATCGCTGAAAAATGGTAGCAAATGGCTTTTGAAAGATGTCTGTCATGTTCATTCTCTTAAACGAAATCTGATTTTTGTAAGTCAGCTTTATGCACAACGCTGCAATGTACATTTTTCTTTAGATTCATGGAAAGTAATCAAAGGTTTGCTGATTTTGGTAAAAGGAAAGAAATTAGGGAGTTTATATGTTTTATAGTGCAATGGTGAAGTGGGAGCAGCCATGACCGCTACAGATGTAATGCTGAACTTTGGCATAAGCGACTCGGTCATATGAGCAAGAAGGGTTTTGAAGTTATGCTTCAACGAGACCAACTTCCGGGTCTTAAATCTATTGATTTGGAGATATGTGAACATTGTCTTTATGGCAAACAAAATTGAACCAGCTTTGTGCGGACGAGTCATGAGAAGAAATCTTCTCCATTAGAGCTCATTCATTTCGATGTTTTTGGTCCTACGGAGGTAACTTCTATCGGTGGTGCAAATTATTACATTTCTTTTCTTGATGATTGCACTCGTAAAGTATGGATTTATATGCCGAATAAGAAATCAAAGGTATTTACAAAATTTAAAATTTTCAAGGCAAAGGTTGAAAATCAGATTGGCAAGAAAATTAAATATCTTCTAACGGATAATGGTGGCGAGTTTTGCTCTTCGAAATTTGATTCTTTTTGTGCAGATCATGACATTCGTCGTATTAAAACAGTCCCTTATACACCTCAAGAAAATGGTGTAGTTGAAAGGTTGAATCAGACCATTATGGAAAAAGCTCGATGCATGCTCTCCAATGCTGGTTTGGGGAAAGAATTCTGGGTAGAGGCATGTAATACAACGGTTTATCTAATCAACTGGGCTCCTTCATCTCGACTTGATTTTGATATTTCGGAATTAAGGTGGTTTGATAAAAGGATTTCATTCAGTCATTTGCGTGTGTTTGGATGTGATGCTTATGTTCACATTCCGAAAGAGTAGGGAACAAAATTAGATTTTAAATCGAAGAGATGCATATTTTGGGGGTATGGTGAGGAACAATTTGGTTTTTGTTTTTGGGATTCAATCACCAAGAAAGTGATTCGTAGTCGGGATGTTGTATTTAATGAGAAATCTTTCTTCGATTTTCAAAATCAGAACTTGAGCTCTGATGATTCTATTCAATTTGATTTATTTGACAATGGAAGTCATGTGCAACAAGTTTCCCGGGTTACCTTCCACCCCTCTACTGTTGTTGTGCCTCTTCCAATTTCAACGCAGCCTGCCATTGTTACACCGCTGCCAATACCTACTATCTCTACCAATGCTCCACTTGCTCCAACGCTGGCAGGGGAATCCTTTTATAACAGTGGAGCTGATGCAGAGCAGGCTGCTCTATTTCCATCACAGCCGCCATTTACTCCTACGCGGATTGTCAGTCCCTTTGGCCCTGCGGCTACTCAACCTCCCACGCAGTCTGGCCTCTTACAAGACGGTGAGGTGGCAGAGCAGGAGGCTCTGTTCCTTAGGCCTTCCCCTCCTTTACCGCAGGCACTTCACTCTCTACCGTGCATAGATAACATCATCAAGCGCAAGGGGCATTCTCAGCGCGTGGAGCTTGCTCTGTGCACGCAACATCCAATGTTGCCTCCCCTCTCCACTCTACCGCGTGTGGACTCTGCTCTCCCACGCATGGGCTCCTCTTTGCGGCTAGGGGAACCTTCTGCAGTCAGAGACCACAACAACAACCAAAATACAAAATTTGGGAAACAAGGTGTCTGTAATTTACAAAGTGTTGGAAATACAGAGGGTTCTGATGTTGCTCACACTCAAGATGAAAATCAAAATATTCAGCTACGGAGGTCTACCAGAGAGAGAAAACGTCCAAGAAAGTTTGATGATTATGAGCTTCTATTTTCTTTATGTTCTGATCAAGCAGAGCCACAAACTTTTCGACAAGCATGTCATGATATAAATTCTATACATTGGCTTGATGCTATGAAAGACGAATTGGAGTCTTTACAAGCAAATGATACTTGGGATTTGGTTTCTCCATTGAATCAAAAGATTTTGAAAAATAAATGGGTCTATAGGTTAAAAGAAGAAGCTGGAGGACGACAAAGATACCGGGCTAGACTGGTAGTGAAAGACTTTGCTCAACAAAAGGGCATTGATTTTACTGAAATTTTTTCTCCAGTTGTAAAAATGCAAACAATACGTTTGGTTTTGGGTATGGTAGCTGCCTGGGATCTCGAGCTTGAGCAACTTGATGTTACAACAACATTTCTTCATGACGATATTGAGGAAGAACTATACATGGAGCAGCCTAAAGGCTTCATTAAAAAAGGCAACGAACACTTCTGTTGCAGACTAAAACGAAGCTTATATGGGCTTAAGCAAGCCCTGAGGCAATGGTATCTAAAATTCGACAGTTTCATGACTCAGCAAAATTTTATTCGTTGCGAATAAGATCTATGTGTTTACTACAAACGCCTTCCTACTGGTGAGTTTGCCATTTTATTACTTTATGTTGATGATATGCTGATTGCCAGAACTAGTGTACAGATCATTAGTGAATTAAAAGGGCATTTGGCTCTTTGTTTTGCAATGAAAGATTTAGGGGCAGCGAAGCGGATTCTTGGGATGGATATAATTTGAAATAGAGAGAAATGAGAAATTAGATTATCTCAAGAGAAATATGTTTTAAAAGTTTTGGACAGGTTTAATATGTCAAATGCTAAGTTGGTTTCTACTCCTTTGGCTAATCATTTTTGGTTGTCCTTTGAGATGTGTCTTTCAATTTCAGAAGACGAAAATGAAATGGATACTATTCCGTATTCATTTGCAGTTGGCAGCCTTATGTATGCAATGGTTTGCACTCGTCCGGATATTGCTCATGCAGTGAGAGTTGTGAGCAAATTTATGAGTAATCCAGGAAAGACTCATTGGCAAGCGGTTCAGTGGATTCTCCGGTATTTGAAAGGTACTTCTGCTCATGTTTTATGTTTTACTGGGAAGGAAATTCAACTCCGTGGTTATGTTTATTCGAATATGGCTGGAGATTTAGATGAAAGAAAATCTCCTACTGGTTATGTGTTAACTACTAGATGATATGGCTACAACGATTGTTAGGATGTAAACAATCTAGTCTCACTCTGTTTTGTGATAGTAATAGTGCCATTCACCTGGCTAAAAATTCAACTTTCCACAGTCGCATGAAGCACTTAGAAATACGACATCATTTCATCCGTCATGCTCTTGAGGAAGACACATTCTAGTTAGAGAAAATCCATACTAAAGTAAATCTAGCAGATGTTTTAACGAAGGTTGTATCTCGAGAGAAGTTCAATTTCTGTAGAGCTTCTCTCGACATTGTGACAACATAGCCATAAGGACCAAGTGGGGGATATCTCGATGCAACTCTTATTGCAGAAATGATTGGACTTCAAGTGGGAGATTGTAATGGCTCTGCCTCTGCCAAGTCTGTCAGAGACTGTGAAGGCCAATCCTGTCTGCAACCACCAGATGCAGAACCGTTTCATATTCCCAGAATGCTGCGATGACCAAACATAGATTATTCTGTGCATGAATATGTAAATCATATGGAGTTGCTGTAACAACATTGTATTGTCATAATTGTTGATGTTAGTTTTGTACCACTACATAACATATAGGATTTAAACACTTGAGACAGGATATCAAACACTCAACCCTCTCTTGAAAAGTAATTACTCATGGAGAACATGTGAAAAACTCCAAGGTTCTTTACACCTGTGGATCCTAACTCAGTTATATTGATGTGATTTGCTGGTAATCACGTCAGCGGGCTTACATTGTTCATTCAAGGACATCGGATTCTTTCTATGATGATAATGGGACTTAGCTTTTCAATGTATATTCAATGGTTTTATCTCCTTAATTTATATCACTTCCAACTTCACTCATCAAACTCTCACTACTAAGCTACTCACTGCTTTGCTACTACTCCTATGGAATGGAAAGATCAACAAATGGACGGGGGTTCAAACCTAATGAAAGCTTGCCAGCGGCGCTACCTCCATAGATGCAATGATTCAAGGGAAATGAGACTAGAGTACCACACAAGGCTTCCTAACAAGCCGCTAGGATGCTAGTGGCATAGTATATAGATCCCTATCAAACACTTGCTAACATCACCATACAATTAACCATTTACTCTACGCTTACTTAACCACTTTCTTGAAATGAAATCTATCCTAATCAACTCAATGAAATCTAACTTTAACAATTGGAAGTAGAAACCATGCAATAACACCAAGTGTTCTTAATCACCGAGCAAGACACAACAATGATAGAGAAGCAATTTTGGTATTATATAAGCAACAATATTCTTCCACCCCCCTTTACAAATGAGAGCAAATAGCCTTATATAGAGGCTCCAAATTATAACGAGTGGCCAAGATTAAGGGGTAGAATCAAGGGCCCAGGTCAAATTTTACAAACCCTAATTAGGGTTACCACCAAATCGACCAATGAGAAACTGACACCTCAGTGGCAAGCCAATGAGAAAATACAACAAAGAACCAATGAAAAAGGCACCAAAATGGCAACCAATCAGAAATCGCCACGTGGATCTACATCAAGCCATCATCCAAGATGCTTCTTCCCTTGTCCCTTAGTTTCCTTGCCAAATCGATGAACTTGGTTACAACTTTGTTGACCTCCTCCATGGGGGAAGAGGGGCATACTGAATCCTCTTCTCAACTAAGTCCATCTCCTTCTTTGCTGTGGCCGAAATCCTGTCTTGCTCTGTGGCACTGCCCTTGATGGAATTCATGAAAATTTTGAGAGAAAAGAGAGAATCCAAAATTTCACTAGTGATGATGTCCTCTTCAAACGTTTTCAAGATTTCCAAACTCACGCCATCCTCTCTAATTTCTTCTATCTTGAAGGTGGTCTTAATGATGCCAAGAGTATCATCAATAATCTTAAGGATGGTGGCCTCAAGGGGAGCAATTTCACCCTTGAT
>MU226454.1:59125-95919 GCA_018584345.1 Thuja plicata
AGAAGCATGATGGACATGATGTCCAAGGGGCTGGCGGAATCCGCCAGCACCTTGGACATGGTCACATGTCCATCAATCTCCACTTGGCTAGCTCATCCCTCCAACCTCCTTCTAACACCTCAAACTTCCTACATTCCATTACCTAGCAAAAAGGCCTTGTTTGGGAGCCCATAGGGCCTGGCAGGATTTTAAGGCATGATGGACAGGGTGTCCAAGGTGGTGGCGGAATTCGCCATCACCTTGGACATGGTCCATGTTGATCACCACAAAACAATCCACTTAGTTTACAAGTATTTCATTCTTCATTGCCACTTCCTTGCTTTCTAATTCAACCTCAAAACATATTCATTCTTGCAGTCTATCAATCATTTCACTCAAACTTCAACTCCAAAATCAGTCCATGCTAGAGGGTGGCGGAAATCAGAGAGGTGATGGACAAGGCATGAAATCAAAGTTACAGATTTGCAAAACATTCAATGGTCTTGTCTTTTTAAGCAAACATGGCATCACCAACTCCTCCAACATCAACCCAGCCATCAAATGGAAGGGAGCTTGATCCATTTTAGCATGGTGGAAATCAGGGGGGGGATGGACAAGGTGTCCAAGGGGGTGGCGGAATCCGCCAGTACCTTGGACATGGTCCATGTCCATCAATCACAAAATAGTCCACTTACCTTAGTTACCCCACCAACTTCCTACATTTCTCCCTCTAACACCTTCAAAAGCCTCTTGCATCAATCTAACAATCCTATAGGAGAAAAGACAAGCTTCAAGAGCATGGCAGAATTCAGGGGTACCATGGACATGGTGTCCAAGGGGGTGGCGGAATCCGCCATCACCTTGGACATGGTCACATGTCATGGACTCACAATCTCCTCCAACCCCTATACAACTACTTGAAATCCATCAAATTCTCTCCAAAACCTTAATCTCATGGCAAAGTCCAAGTTTGGGGGCCTCTTATGGCTGGGCGGGATTTCAGGGGATGATGGACAGGGTGTCCAAGGGGGTGGCAGAATCCGCCATCACCTTGGACAGGGTCATCATACCATGTCCATCAACACACTAAAATCAATCTTCCATTGCCAAGCTTTTGTTCCAATCTAACTTTGAACACATTCACTTCATTCCATCAACCTACTTCTATGCCCCTTTGACTCCAAGTTGGGGGAAAGACTAGTTATCAGGGTGCTGGCAGAAAATAGAGGGAGGATGGACATGCCATGCCAATCTCAGTCCAACACCAACATTGATTCAACAAACGTTTCCTTAAAACATAGCAAAGTTGGACTCCACCAATTCACTTCAAACACCTTCAACACCCAATCTAACTTGCCACTAAGTCTCATGGCTCATCCCCTTAGCCAAGGAGGAAAGAACGAAAGGGAGGATGCTGGTCAAAAGCAACATGGCGGAAATGTCCAAGGGTATGGACATTTCCGCCCCAAGGGCAAAAACACTTAACAAACAATTTTCTTCCAAATTTCCCCTTGGGATGCCATTGAGCGTTCACCAATTTATCAACTTCACTTTTAAATCCTTCAAGCTCAACTCCAAAATCCAAAAAAATCAGGGGGTCCCTAAGAATTGGGGCGATGTGTGAAAGACCTCACAATAATAATATAATCTGATATCCTCTGCTTGAAGAGTGGACATAGTCCAACAATGGATGAACCACTATAATTTGTTGTCTCTGTGTCTTTTGATTCTGATTTTTACATCTCTGCTCTGTTTCAATGTATTTGTCTGTAGATTTATTTTTAACAATAAATGCCACTTTTAAAATCTTTGATTAATAGTATGTGAGTAGGGTTTCAACTTCAAGTTATTTATTTATTTTTAATTAAATGGAAAATGTATATATTAAGAAAAAATAAATATTACAATAGAATGTTCTTTTAAGATAAGAATATGGAAAAGAAAAATTAAGTAATGTGATCATATTTCTACAATCTATTAGAATGCAAAATATCAACTCTTAGTTTTGATTGTGTAAGTATTTTTAGTATCAATATTTCAGATCACACACGTGATCCATCATCGGGATAATTAAGATTAAGAAAGTTGCAACAAGGTGATACAATGTGAAGCAAATCAACAAAACACATTAGAGTGGGATAATATGTGTACATAATGCCAATTACAAAAATATCATTTTCTCCAAGAGCGTCAAGAACAAGCTCCTCTCTAATAATGTTCACAATTGAGAGAGAAAATTCATTGTGGTCTTTGGCAATAGCTACAATTACAAGCTCACAGCTTCCACTTCATACTTCCACACTACATCAAGAAACAACTCTACTTTATACAAGTTTACAATAAGGAATTAGGTTAGCCATTTAGGACTTCCCCAATGCATAAATAATTATAGACCCTTGCTAAGATACACACGGTACCTTAAACAAGGAGACATCAATTATAAATCATCAATTATACTCCAAGATCCATAATCCACACTCGTCGTCCTTTAAACATGTTACATCGCTGTAGTCGGCCACAAATAGATCTTCGCAAGATCACACACCTTAGCTGACGTCACCAAGAACGCAGCGACCCAAGAATCACAAATAACATTCTTCAACATGTCTTCTACCATGCCTCAAACTCACATATCATAACTCGTGCTCGCATCCAAGTTATCTCCAAAAATCAGAAACCAAGTTTGTCACAATCCTTTGTCATTGCTCTGTAGCCAGTCTCTACCAAAACAACTGTAACTAATGCAAACATAAATATCAAAACAAGCGATCTTAGATATAAGATGTCTGCTCATCCCCTTATCTAGGTTTGTGCTCGCATGCTCTGAAAGTCCACACAATGTTCGTACAAGACTGTCAGTCTTGCATGTACCAGTGATAACCAGTATGTTTGAGACTTCTAAAGTATTCAACTGAAACTTATGTTGACATCAATGACAAAACATGAATGTCAACACCTCTAACAAAGACAATTCCAACAATCTCCCTCTTTGGCATTGATGACAACATATGTGAAAATCCATCAACCCAAAAGTATCCTTCTCAATTCAATCTTCTCAATATCCTCTTCACAACTCCCCTTAAAACAGTAGGGATTTTTCACTTGTATCTCTCCCCCTTTGACATCAATAGAAAAGGGTGCCATAGCTCTTATCCTTCTCTGTCCATCCCAGCTCTGCAAGGTGTAGGTTTTTCAAATCTTCACGCCTACAACAAACAGGTGCTTGATCACCCAAATGTGTTATGTTGTGTTCCTGCGATCACTCCCCCTAAGGAGTGGATCCAAGCATCAGGTCCAGGCAATGATATAGCTCTAATAGCTACTGGACTGATGCATTTCTGCATCATTTGGTTCTCGCAAGGAGGGGTTCTCACCCCAAGCATACCTCTGAGATACTCAAAGACATCTTTTGACAAAGGTTTTGTGAATATATCTGCTATTTGCTCCTTTGTACTGATGTACTCTAATCCGACTTCCTTTTTTGCAACCTTGTCTCTCAAGATGTGGTATTTGATTGAAATGTGTTTGGTCTTTGATTGCATAACATGATTCTTTGACATGTTTATTGTTCTTGTATTATCACAATGTATAACCATTGGCTCTTCAAAGATTATATCAATGTCCTTCAACATCTACTTCATCCAAACAATCTGTGTACAATTTATAGAAACAACAACATACTCTAATTCAGCAGTAGACTGAGCTATACAATCATGCTTCTTACTTAACCATGAAACCAACTTCTTTCCAAGGAAAAATGCACCACCGCTTGTGCTCTTCCTGTCATCAACACTTCCTGCCCAATCGACACCAATATAAGCATGCAAAGTAAAATTATCATACTTTTCATACCATAAACCATATTCCAGTGTTCTTTTCAGATATCTGAATATCCTCTTTATTGCAGAAAGATGAGTTTTTTTAGGATCTGCTTGGAACCTCGCAAAAATTCCAACCACATTAGCAATGTCTGGTCTAGTGTGAGTTAGATATTGTAAACCTCCAATCATAGATTTGTAATTTGTCTGAAAAACATTTTGAAATTCATCAGTAGCAGTAAGCTCGCAACCAGTAATCATAGGTGTTCCAACAGGTTTACAATCTTCCATTCCAAACTTTTTCAACAATTCCTTAAGATACTTGGTTTGAGAGATGAAAATGTCATGTTTCTCTTGAGTAATTGACAAACCAAGGAAGAACTTCATTTCACCAATCATAGGCATTTTAAATTATTTTTCATTTCCTCATAAAACTTCTTACTCATTTCATCATTACCTCCAAAAATAATATCATCTACAAAGACTTCAACAATAAAGATTCCATCTTCACTAGATCTCAAGTACAAATTACAGTCTGCACTACCTTTTCTGAAATCAAGATGTAGTAGATACATGTCTAACTGGGCATACCATGCTCTAGGTGTTTGTTTCATCATCTGTTAAAGGAAAGTCATCAAACTGCTCAATGTACACTTCTTCCTCTAGATCTCCATTCAGAAATGCAAATTTCACATCCATCTGATATACCTTAAAGTCATTGTGTGCTCCATAAGCAAGGAGCAACCTTACTACTTCTATCCTGGTAACACGAGCAAATTTTTCTTCAAAGTCTATGTCTTCTTGTTGTGAGTATCCTTACAAACCAGCCTAGCCTTATTCCTTACAACCACACCTTCTTCATTCATTTTGTTTCTGAAAACCCATTTAGTTCCTATAACATTCTTATTCTTAGGTCTATGAACCAATTCTCAAGTGGTGTTTTTCTCTATCTGATCCAATTCTTCCTACATTGCTTTAGTGCAAGATTCATCTCTACATGCCTCATCAATAATTTTTGGTTCTACTTGTGAAATCAAACATATCTCATTTCTTATTCTTGATCTTGTCATCATTCCTTTGTTTGCATCACCAATACTTTGATTCTCAGGATGATTTTTCTTAACATACCTTGGTGTTTTTGGAGTTTCAGTAGGATCATTCAAGCATACCTCAATTCCATTGTCAACCTCAAGGGTTTCCTCTTGACTTGCAATAATCTCCCTGTTATCTGAAATCTGATTACAATCTTACATTCTTTCCTGAATCTGAAACCTCTCATCAATTCTCACATTAGCACTTTCAACTATCTGCCTCAATCTTAGATTGAAACACTTACAAGCCTTACTCTTAGTGGAATAACCAAGGAAAATTCCTTCATCACTTCTAGCATCAAATTTTCCTATCTCTTCATCCCTTTTGATATAATATTTTCTACCAAATACTCTGAAGTATTTTACAGTAGGAGCATGATTAAACCAAAGTTCATAGGGTTTCTTATTGGTACCTTCTCTGATATGAATTTTGTTTAAAGTGTAGACCGTAGTACTAAAATATTCTCTCCAATGCACATGTGACACACTCCCTTCAAGCAACACACTCTTGGAAACATCTAATATAGCTTTGTTTCTTCGCTCTACAATCCCATTCTGCTGTGGTGTCCTAGGAGCTGATGTTTGTTTGTATATTCCATGCTCTTCGCAGTAGGTATTAAACATATCTGATGTAAACTCTCCACCTCTACCTGACCTTAAACATTTTATCTTCAAACCTGATTCATTCTAAACTTTTTCTTTAAAAAAATTTAATTTATCAAAAGCTTCAGACTTCTCTTTAAGAAATGCAACTTACATCATCCTAGAATAGTCATCATCAAAGAGTTTAAAATACCTTTCTTCATAGTATGATCTTGTTCTTGTAGGACCACAGAGATCTGTATGCACCAGATCTAACTTCCCCTTTGCTGAGTAATATTTGCTCTAAAAGCTGCTTCTAGTTTGTTTTCCCATCACACACTCTCTACACATGGTGTTAGAAGGCTTCACAATATTTGGTAAATCTCTGACTGCATTTGTGATACTAGCTTTCACAATGTTATCAAAATTTTTATGACAGAACCTTCTATGCCATAACCAACTATCACCAACCTTTCCAACAAAACAAGTATCCTTAGTAGTATTTAGCTCAAACACATTACCTCTTGAATTTTTACCCGATGTGATCAAGTCTCCTGTTTGACTTCTGATATTACGTTTTCCATCATTTAACTTCAAATGACAGCCCTTGTCTACAAGCTATCCAACACTTAATAGGTTGTGCTTAAGTCCATCAACAAGCAATACATCAGCAATATTAGTTCTATCATCAATAGTAATCGATCCTGCTCCAATGATAAATTTAGGAGTGTTATCACCAAATTTGACTACACCACCATCATATTTAGTTAGTTAAAAAAACTTATTTTTATCACCAGTCATATGATGTGAACAACCACTGTCTATGATCCATTCTAATTTCTTTTCAACATGTGAAACTAGGGCTCTTTCTTCATGAATAGGCTCACCATATTTAATAACAACAAATTCAATTTCATCATAATCAATAACATCATCATCATCCACACCTTCACTAGCATAGTAACATTCCTTATCCTTTGAATAATTTGGTCTATGAAACTTAGGTTTATGCTTAGGAACCCTTGTAGGACATCTAGATGCAAAATGACCAATCTTATTACATGAAAAACACTTCAAGGGTAACTTTCCTTCAAATTTACCCTTACCTCTCTTTTCTCTTCTTGCAATCAATGCCACAAGTTCATCTAGTTTCCTTTCCTCTTCCTCTATCTTTGCCCAATCATCAACATATTCAGCGAACTCTTCATACATGTTACCTCTGCTGGTGCTCGCAAGACTTGATAAAGTCTTTTTGTTATTGTGCATAGTCACCTTGAATGCAAATTCTGCCTTAGGTAATGTATCTCCTAGCTCCGCGGTCGCAAAGGTGGTCAACTTAGCAATCGACACCTCTCCATTGAAGTTTGCTGACAAAGGTATGATCTCTTCTATCTCTTGCACTTTAGTTTTTTAGACATGTGTCAAAGATCTGAGAATATTTGTGATCACTTCTTCTTCAATATATGTGCCTCCTGAGTTTCTAATGCCTATAACAACCTTTGTAACCCTCTGTACATACGCTCTGACATTTTCATCATCTCGCATTCTCAAAATCTCCATTTTAGTCTTCCAATTTTACAACTTCGCATGCTTAGTAAACTTATCTCCTTCAGATAGTGCCTCTAGTCTTGTCTAGATCTTATGTGCAGAATCCAAGTCTTTAACCTTTATGAATTCACCCTCAGAGAGCGTGTTGATCAATGCTTCTCTTGCAACCATATTACAACTAAATAACTTCTTTTCATCTTCATTATCATTTTCTAATTCATCTTCAGGCTTGATATGCTCATTCTTCTTTCTAATCATCCAGTAATCAATTCTTAAATAGAGTAGGTGAGTTCTCATCTTCTTCTTCCAACTATCAAAATTTTTAAGATCAAATTTCAGACTCTTCTTTCTATAGAATGCCATTTTCATGATCACCTCAAGTTGCTAAGCTTTCTCTTAGAGGACCATAAGCTCTGATACCAATTAATAGAAATAATAGTCCACCAACACAATTGAGAGGGGGGGGGGGGTGGATCAGTTGTGTGCCAAATATTTAAACTTTAAACTTATAAATCAATTATTTAATACAAATCTAAACACATCAAAAGAAACATCATAACACAAGCAATTATTGTCAAGGAAACCCCGTTAATAGAAAAACCCCGGTGGGAATTAGCACCCACAAACAATGCACTGAAAGTATTGTATCCCTGTTAGGAGATTTAGCCCTGTTAGGAGCTAATTATTACATACAGTACACAGTCCCTGTTAAAGGACATACCCTGTTAGGAGTCAAGATAAACACTACCCATGCTCACTTCCCAAATGAGAAGGTTAAATCCACCTTCTGGACTCACTGTCCAAAATACACATATAAAAGTATACAATAACCAGTGAACTGACTGATAATAACTTGCTTTTCCTAAACAATTTCAATGAAGCTCATCATAATCACTATCTCTGCTCTACATCTAGTAGAATTCACAATTACAAGCTCGCATCCTCCACTTTATACTTCCACACTACTTCATAAAGAAACAACTCTTCTTTATACAAGTTTACAATAAATAGTTAGGTCAACCATTTACGACTTCCCATATGCATAAATAATTACATAGACCCTTGCTAAGATACACACAGTACCTTAAACAAGTAAACATCAATTACAAATCATGAATTATACTCCAAGATCCATAATCCACACTCGCCATCATTTAAACACGTTACATCGTTGTAGTCGACCATGTTGAGCATTGTTTTTACACAAGTCAATTGCTAGGAATTTGAGATCCGATTTCCTCTCTTGAAAGAATAACGAAATTATTCCCAAGGTTCTCCATGTTCATGGTACAACCGCTTGGTAAACTCAGTTGAAGATAAATGTGATTGTTCATAAGGGTGCCTTTGCTGGTACATTTTGACTTCAGGATGCAAAACAAACTTTGGTACTCTTTTGTATTTTCTCAATTTTTGATGTATGTAATTCCTTAATGATGCAAATCTAACTTAAAAACCTACAATGATTGCCTATTTTAACAAATTTCAAATATAGATCAAAATATTTGAGTAACAAGAATTGTAAGCAAATTTATGAAAATAAAAATCTAACAGACATAAACCATCTTAGAATCATGCTTGCGAATTAAATGATGAAAAAGATGGAAATCCACGAAATATGAATCAGATCAGATCACAATTCTATGCTCAGTAGATGCAATCTTTTCAAGAGAATTTTACCCAGATGCAAGATTTTCCAAAATCTATCAGATTGTGAAGCCACAAGATGCACGCACACACAAGACAGATTTGTCTTTAAATTCTTAGAACAAATATTTTCAATCATTTGTCACAACAAGATGAATTAACAACAACAAACTCCAACTAATTAATCACAGATGCATTTACAATAAAAACACGGTTGTTTGAAAAATGAACAAGCATAGCCAAATTCATAAATTTCTCATAGATAGCAGAATAATGACACCATGAATGAAGCACCAACAACATATAGCTTTGATTGCATAAAATATCTGACACTAATTACATTGTTCTGATGAAATTTATAGTGCTTCAACTCTTGAACAAAGAAACCCAAAACTAGGGTTTCATTTACACTAAACAAGAGAAATAAAGCTAAATCTAGAGCTTACTAAAGAAAAAAATACTCCTAAACTGATTTCTGATAGGATTTCATGGCTTTCTATGTATGTATACATCAAATACATGCAAAAATGGACTGGAATCAACCCCTAAAATGAAGAAGTTTGAACTGCAGTTCCACAGTTTCTTGTTCTTTTTTGCAGGTTTGATTTTTCCTTTAATGTTCACGCCCAAAATGAATAGATTCAAGTACTCTTCCGATATGCAATTGATGGAAGACCCCTTGACTTGCACAAAGGAACTCCAATATGCATGTAATATGATCTGAAACAAGTTCTTTGTGCAAATTTCTTTTACGTCAGAATGACCCATAAATTTTGGACCCCGACCTTTACTCCAAAAATTGGAGATCTAAAAATATGCTAAGTGTGGATCTTTTAGGACCCCCAAATTTTAGACTTTGGGAGTCTGAAATACCGAAAAAATTGATCTGGACAAATGGCTAAGTATCAAAAAATCTCCTTTTGCAAAAAATTGACTAAGTCCCAAAACTGAACACTTAGTCAACCTGGGAGGATATCTGGATGGGCCTTTTGGAGTCTCTATACTATCTCCTGCACCTCTTCAAAGTCTGCAACTTGAATATAATTAAGGCACTACTCTTGTTTCTCCCTAAAAGTGATTGATTTCAAGGCAAAAAAATTGATTTCTACCTTATGTTCCAACATTTTTTGCATATCATGCTTGAAATGGAACAATTGTTGGAGGTCCTCCTTGGTGTTGACACCAATCAAAATCCCTGTGAATTGTTGCATGATGTTCTTTAATAGGAACAAGACCTAGTTTTTCCCATCCTCATATAAGTCTAGGTCGACGCCATAGAAGAATTTCTTAATTTGCTCAACCCACATCATGACTCCCTCATGCCTCTTGCTAATCATGCCTAGGCATTTATCGTAGAACTTTGTAGTTTTAGTTATATGCTTCATCCAGGTCTCAAAATTATCTAATTATGACCCCTCATACAATTTGACCAAAATTTGGAAGCGTTGCTTCCTTAGTACTCTTAGGTCCTTAAGAACCTTATGCCATCTCTTTATTTGAAAATACAGTCCCTAATTGTCACCCATCATGTCCACCAATTTGGTGGCCTCATTGAGATTAACCCTAAAGGGCTTGAGGATTGCACTGATGGTGCTTTCTCCTAATTTTTCAAAATCAACCTTCCAATTTGTACAATACTGAATAAAAGAATGTGTCATACATGCTGACAATTCTGAAGCAGTGCTCTTCTCTAAGACAACATGTAATGAGGCTTCTCAACAATCTAGGTCAATCAAACCTGCTATTTTAGTAATGAAGTTCTTCAACGCTTCATTCTATTCGGCTAAAGTTTTTATCTTTGCCTTGTCCTTGTCCATGAATCCAAGGGCATGTTTTAAACCTAATGCTGCCAATGTTTTACCCCATTATCTGATGGGTTAACATAGGTCTACCTCCTCAAAAGTGTAATCTTCTGGAGTTATTTTTGATTTGCTAGTACTTATTGTGGGTACTGAAACTTGTGCCTTCAATCAGCCCATATGGTCCTATGTGACATAGGACATTGTTCTGGATAGGGCGCTGGATTCAACCTTTTGAAAGGTTTGGCCCAAAATTTCCATGTCAGTATCTTCCTCCTCAGTGCAAATCCTTCTCCTTGGTTGTATATCCTTGGGTGAACTATGTGGGTTTAGTAAAGGCGGCGACTGGCTCATACGAGGGAAATCTTTAGGACAAAGGTTGTCTCTTTTGTACTCTGGGCCTCTATTTATTTCTCTCTCCAAATCTTCCCCTACCTCCAAGTTCACTTCATCCTCTAGTCCTTCTCTGGTTTCCTCCTCTTGCTTCTCCCTAGCGGTGGTATCTGGATCATCAGGTTCCTCCTCACGAGGAGGGGTACTTTCTTCCCTTGTAGATTCCTTCTCTTGTTGGGGATTTTCAACATCTTCCAATGAGCTTGTCAATATTTCTGTCTAGAGACGTGTTACTTGTCTCTACATTTCCCGTGAAGATGGTGCTAACCTTGTGGATGAAGGGGCTTGGGTAATTGGGTTTGAGGAAGAAATAAGAGAAGAAGGTGGAGGAGTGGTAATCTAAAAATAAGGAGAAGGAGTGGTAATTTGAACAAAATGCAGAAGAGTGGGTGCATGGGTTTGAATGTTGAGAGAAGTAGGAGTAGGAGTGGGAGGTGGAGTGGATGAACTATATTCTGCATATGTGTCCTTCCCAACCTCCTTATCTATGAGTGTGTCCTTAGGAAAATCTCCTTTCTCTATTTGTGATGCCTGGAGACTTGGGATCCTTTGGGTAACTTGTACTTCTACCTCCTTGTCTGTGTCTACAGACCCCATGGTGGATGATGACATTCCTGTGTCCATGTTCTTCCCCGAGTCTGGTTCCATGAATGGTTTTTCAACCGTGTGTATAGTGAATTGGGATGGAGGAGGAGTAAGAGTAACTTGTGGGACCCATGGTACCTATCCCTCCACATTTACTTCCATAGTATGATCAAGTGGGTCTGTCATTTGATCCTTGAATCCTGCCAAATTCTAAAAATCAGAGATATAAACCTCATTGGGACCAAGGGAATCATGCGGATCTCCTTGTTCCTCTTCTGTCCTTTCCTCCATATGGACCAAGACATCTTCTTTTAGATCTTTCCTTTTGAGGGTGGTTGTCCCCAATTGTGTTCTCTTTCCTAAAGGTATATATTCTTCTTCTTCTTCTTCTCCAACTATGGAGATACAAAAGATTTATTCCTTTTGCAGACTCTCCTCTTCTCTTCTTGGGTATCCCTGGGTCCTGTGACTTTCACAGTCCGAGACTGACTCATACTAGGAGCCTGCCTTTGTGATTGATCGAGAGGTGGAGATATACTACCAATCATTCTCATCTTTTCTGGTTTAGCTCTTAGGTTTGAGCCATATACGGTCATGCTTGTACACTGTCTATGATTTCTTAGGGCCTACTTCTTTAAACCTAGGCATTACTACCCTCTCTCCCTTTTTCTTATCTTCTTTGGATGGTTGATCCAATTGTGGCTTCATTGGCACGGGGTCCATTTTGAATGGCCTTTTGATCCAATCTTTGGTGGCTTTTACAACATGCCTAGCCTTGAAATCAACACTTTCATTCTCCTCATCTACTTCTACGTTTAGGAAGGCTCTCGCATATATTTTGTCTTCATTGTATAGAGGACCCAATACATATTATGTCTCCTTGTCCCATACCTTGGGTGGAATACTAAGCTATATGGTAGCTTGTGCAAACTCAAGGGAAATTCTACAATAGTCACGGATCTTGACTTCGTAGTCATCTACACAGTTCATCCAATGATCCTCTAGGTGAGGATAATGAATATAACGTCTCCCCATAATATGATTGTAGGTAAAAATGGGGCCAAACCTGGTCCAGATTAGTTCAAGGGATTGTAAGGGACATTCATCCCACTCAAATGCAATAGAATTACATAATTTCATGTCCTACAGAGAATGGGGACCAATTAATAGAGGGAAGTCCCAACAATGCTTCATCTTTTGTTTGATGTGTTCATAGGCATCAAAAATATCCCTAGCCATCTCTAGAATAACTATCCCTTCAGAAGGATATCAGGGAAGCTTATTTGGTGCCAGAGTGCACCTTGCCACTCTGATGTATGTGAAAGTCTTGAATTGAATGTTATAAGCCCCTATTGCTCAGACTTTAGCAACTGCCTCCTCTGAGATTCTCTTTGCATAGTCACATTCGATGGAACAAATAATTTCAAAGATGAAGGCATCATTGAAAATCTTATAATCCAATCTATTTTCATCCATATTCTCCTTTTTGACGGGCTGAGGATACATAGTGAATGACTATGCTTTTGGTTGAACAAAAGCTCCTATTTTTACTAAACCTGGGTACTCTGCTCTGACTGCTAACAAGTAAACCACATATGAGGTCATGTAGAAATGGGGGTTGTGTTTCAGTGATATTAACTGCTCATATAGGTTGTCACTCAAGATGGTAGCCCAATAAAATCTATCTCTCCTCCCCTTGATCCTTTCAATTAGTAAGATCATCCAATTTTGAAGTTGGATGGATTGAGGAAGTCCATATAACCTACTGAGCATAGTGGCTGCAGCCTAGATATCATCCATTAAGTATCCCTTTCTCATGCCTATTCTTTTCAGTTTATTCTTAGGAAGGGGCTGTGTCAATTATGCTTTGTTCAAAATCTCATAAGAATCTAGGGTGTTGTTCCTGAACCATTCTAAACCTTTATTGATGGAAAAGTCATAAATCTGTCAACCCCCTTAGGGAAGTGGAAGACATCCTCAATGTTATCTAGCCTGATGTCAAGGACAATATCTCCTAGTTTATTCTTTACTACCCTTTCATCTCGGATGTAGTGCTATGCGAGAGTCATGATGAGATA
The DNA here is from genome assembly GCA_018584345.1 of Thuja plicata. Classification (NCBI taxonomy): domain Eukaryota; kingdom Viridiplantae; phylum Streptophyta; class Pinopsida; order Cupressales; family Cupressaceae; genus Thuja; species Thuja plicata. The sequence goes on from MU226454.1 coordinate 72,643, forward strand.
TAATGACAAGACAAACACTGGGTGTGCTGTAGCATTGACCAGACTTAAAAGTACTAGAGCAATGTAGTTGACTGATCTCATGTTGGAATTGGCACATCTGGTGAGAAAATCATTCTAATCTACATTTTTTATGTTGATATCAGTGACCTTGTTGTGGAGGTTCCCGACCCTAGAAGCAACATGATACCCTTTGAATAGGTATTTTATTGGTGATCCAACTACCTTTTCTGACACTCTGCAAGAAAACATGCAGCTGTCAGTAAACTTTTTGGAAACCACCAAAGACTAAGAAAGAACAACCCCAAAAAACCTAGAAATCCAAACCCAGAAGATTGAAACCATCAGGAAAATGCTTTATGTGACTTTTTAGAGATTTGGAGGTGCGGACACCAAATACATAATCGACATCTGAAAGGATGAAAGATGAGGTTCAATGAATGCTCAATTTTAGAGGTTCAGAGTGTGAAATGTTGAAGGAAATCTCAGTGTGCGGAAGAATGAAGACATGTTCGGTGAATGCTTGGTTTTGGGGTTCTGGAGATAGAAGGATTCGTCGGAGGCCGAAAGGCCAAAAAGGCAAAATGAGTTGGACCAATTCTATCTTCGGTGTATTAGTGTGTGAAGGTCACGAAGATCTTCAAAGGCCCAATGTCCAACAAGTATGAAATTTGGACAGGTCATTTTGATGGTTTGGTGAGTTGCTGAGTTGAGAGTTTTTGGCCTTTTGGAGGCTGAAAAATTGGGACTGTGAACCACCAAGAAAAAAATGCACCTAAAAACCTAGACCAGACACTCTAAGGGCTCAAAGGTGACCCACATACCCAAATAGATGACTAAACAACTAAACAACTAAAACCATAAACCTAGAGCTAGACCCACATAGAAAAAACCTAGAAATAAAACATGATTTGAAAAGAAAATAGAGGCAAAACCCTACCTGCAAACATGAGGGTAGGGGAAGAAAAAACATGTCAAGCTCGATGAAAATAGGGGTGCGCACAAAAAACTCAAACAATTTAGAAGGAAGAAAGTCGCATGCCAAAAATAACAAGAAAGATGAAGCTCAAAGGAGGAAAAACACAAAATGAAGAAAAAGACAAGCCCTCGACCGCTTTATACATGCTCGGAGCTAATGATGTCATCATTGGGTTTCAGACTATCTGAGGCTCTGAGGCTGAAATCCCAAAGCCCATGAGTCACGCGTCATTGGAATTTTTGGAGGTCGAAAGTTTGAATTTTTTTTCTCTAATGCGACTTCAACCTTTTGGACTTTCGGACTTCCACCGATATGAAGAAGACAAAAAGTATGAACATTTGAAAGGCTTTCTCTCTTGCGCACAACCTTGGTCTTTCGGTGATACTGAGGACACCGAAAAGCTGAAAGTCCTAAAGGCTGAAAAGGACTTTCTAGCAAGGGCTTTGCTTAAAACCAAAGCTACAAGAAAAACCTAAGGACAAAAAAAAAGAAATGGGGGCCCATTGCCAAGTGGCCAAAATGGGATGTGTGTTGTGGAACCACAACAAATAGCCCTGACAAAAAGGAAGAATGACCAAGGCATTTCTTTATCAGAAAATTACTTCTGGAAACTTATCTTGAGATAAACCAAACATAAGGACCATTAGTGAAAATAATCTTTCACCAAATATTAAAATTGAAGTCTCCTACCATTTCTTCCAATGTGTGTATTTGTGTGTTCATTCCTTTGAACTTTTTCTAAAGATAGCTTGGACAAGAGTCAGCTAAAACCAAATTTCAAAATGTTGACAACGATTTCATGGGAAGAGCTCTGCTGCCAGTCAAGCGTCCATAGCCTCGACAAAGTTTCCCCCGAGTCCCAATCTAAATTTGATCTACTGCTAGCCAGACGTCTATAGCATTGGTAGAGATTTATAGTCTCATTTCCCTGTCTTTCGACGGTATTTGAAGCTGAGGTATTTGGAGGATTCTTTCTTTGGAATCATTTCTTCTTTCTCGACTACTGACTGGTTCGGGCCACTGGTGCTTTGAGTATGCTACTTCTTGAATGTCTTCATTTTATTTCTTTTGATAGACCTAGGCAATGCTTAGATTGTTCTACCTTTGTATAGGATTTTGATCTCCATGGAGACCACTGATTTGGATGATTCATTTACTTTCACATTCTTCTCCTTTTATCCCCTCTTTTCTTACTCTCTTTTTTAAAGTCAAGTGTTGATGGAGAAAGGTTCTTGGACCGGTGGGTATACAAGTCAATATGTTGGTGCTGGTTTGAACTAAAAACTGCCCAAGAAACCAATGTCTTTAGTGTTGTAATTTAATGTATTTTTTGATTTAGGATGATCAACACTGGACATCACCTTGATTTCCGATTAAAGGTATCACCATTTTTGACCCCTGGGTGCAACTTCTTGCAAGATACATTTCCTTGGAGATTTTAACTAAGAAATACATCTTCCTCTTACTGATGGAAAGTCAGGATGAACCACTCATCGAAAAAAAAGGCTCGACAAAGACCCCCACCTCAAAAATACAAAGATCAACAAGAAGAAAAAGCAAAACAAAAGATGACAGTAAGGAGAAAACTAAAACAAAAAACAAAAAAAAACTAAACAACCCAAAAAAGCTATAATACATGAGACTAATAGTTGCCTCTCTACTCAGAAGCCAAAGTAATGCTTGAGAAATCGGCCATTGACTGGCAATGGGACCAACTCCCCATCCAGAGGATTGATTCTGAAAGTGCTTTCGCCCAAAATTTCTACTATTTGATATGGACTAGTCCACAGTCGCTCAAACTTTGTGTGGCTGCTCGATTTTTCTCTTGCCTTATCCCACTTGAGGACAAGGTCAAAAATATTGAAAGCTTTAATAGTGGCTCTTTTGTCAAACCAACATTTGACAATAGTTTGATGTTTTCCTACATGCTCAAGGGCCATAGTTCTCTTTTCTTCCAAATTGAGGAGTTTCATGAGCCCAATTTGCACCCTATCTTCACCCTCATTGTACTGATCCATGAATTTCAAATTTGACACGTTTAGGTTCATTAGAAAAACCCATTACAAACTATATACCAACTGGTAAGGGATGTCCCCAAGGCATTCTTTTTTCTAACTCAATCGGTCCATAAAGCATATTTCAGCTGTGTATGCCAATTCTTAGGATTGTCGTCCATGAGGCGCTTGATTATAGTTGCCAAATTTTTATTCATGGATTCAACCACACCATTTCCTTGTGGGTAATAATTGGAAGAGAATTTTAGTATTACCTGGTGTATAGTCAGAAAATGGAAGCACTTCCATTGTAGACTAGTTTAGCCTTCCGAGTAAGTGGTTTGGGGTCATGTCAAACGCCTTGAATGGGTTCCTGATTTAGACCTGGCTTTCCCCCTGTTCTGCCCCAATTCTCCACCGCTCTCTAGCCAGTTTTTGACATTCTGGATTACAGATTTGAGATCTTTGACCTCAGGGTCAAGGTTGACCTTTTAGGTCTATGTCAACCTTGACCCTGACCTAGGTCAAGGTCGACCTCACCCCTGACCTAGGTCAAGGTCGATCTTGACCTTGACCCAGGGTCCAGATTTCAGGGTCTCATAGTTTCCGAATGTTGGTCTTTGAAAAAGTTAAATCCCACTTTTGGGTCAGCTGTTTTGGGTTCTGAAGTGATGATTCAAAAATTATTTTAATATAGGTCCTCTCCTAGGGGTAAAAGCTTTAATGGGAATTTAATTCTCCTATGTCAGCCTCCTTAGAAGATTGTGCCCTAATTTCATATAAAAGGAAGCTTTTCTCTCTCATTTTCTCTAAGCACTAAGACTCTCTAACCACAAGAAATCAAGCAAGAAGCTCTTCTAAGCCTTTATCCAAGCCTAAGTGAGAAGCATTATCAAGTGAATTTCAAGCAAGCTAAGGAGAAAGATTTCAAGCAAGCATCTATCCATCATCAAGCATTCAAGCATTCATCATAGAGATCCATGGGAGGCCATTGAATGATTCAAGCTACATAGTGCCCCTTTGGTGATCTCTCCATCCACCTTCTTCCAAGCCTCTTCATAATAAAGAACCCATTCAAGATTTTGTGTTGAATATTTACAAGCAATTGATTGAAGACATCCTAAATTCTAAATCCTAGATCCATTGGTGTATACATACTTGTGGATTCAAGGATTCGAATCCTCCACAAGGACTTTTACAAGCAAGGTGAATTTATGCATTTACTTTGTTTACTTCTACAATTTCAATTATATATTTGAGGTTAATTTCAAAACTAGGGTTTGACCAAGGCAACCCCTCCCCCCCAACAAACAAATCTCTTTTTCTTGCAGGTACAGTTGCAGGACTGTGGATTTGAACTCAAATCTAGATACCCTTTTTAGCGAACTATTGGGATCCGCAAATAGATTTTATGTTGGACTTGTGCAGGTCAAGGTTGATATTATTGGGTCAGGGGTGACATTTTTGGGTCAAGGTCGACCTTTTTCTCAATACGGTGTCGGATCAGAAAAAGATTTCTGGGTTTTGTTCATCTCTGTGTTTTTGTTCTGGATCATACTTCAAATTTTCCAAAAATAGAGTATAGACCTCAAAAAACAACATTCTTCAGATCTACAATTCTTTAAGGTTGGTACTTCCTCTCATCCTTTTCAATTACTGTTATATATCATATCTCTTTAATCACAAAACAAAATTTAAGATCTTCTTCCTTACCCTCATTTCCAAATGATTGATTCATTTGTGTATTGATCCATCTTTTGGGTTAATCAACTTGGATCTTTCATTTGTGCATTTGGGGATAAAAGAGGAACACCTTATCTTCCTTCCCCCTATATGCTTAATCACATTACAATACACATACATAAATTACAATTAAATCTAAAGGTTAAGGAAATACAACACATTCATACACCTAATCCAATTTTCTTCCTTTACATTTTGGTGAAGTCATGATAGACAACTCTTTCTTTTTGGTGTTAGATTTACATGTTTATGCTAGATCTTGCATGCTCTTTCAATTACATTTAAAATTAATAAATCAAAATCTTGTGTTAGTTCATTTACATTGCATTAGTGTATGAGCTTTAACACTTCTAGTCCTACATATAGTATCCCGGTTAGAAGAAGCCGTAGACTTATGGGTTCCTTTGATCCCGAGTCTTCCTCTCCTTTCCTCAGGATCCTGGATGATAATTTGATAAATCATGATTCTAATCCTTCTATGGAGCATAACTCTTCTCACTCATCTCATGATGAGGATGATGCCTTAAGATTTCCTCTTGAAAAAGTGCAAAAACTCTCAACTGAACTTGATAAAATGGGAAATTGGCTTATCCAAGAAAACCATAATCAAGATTCTATCCAAGCTATAGAGGCTCTTAAGAAAGTCCCCCGTGATAATGATGAAGGTGTTAACTTATTTCATGGACTTACTCATCTTGTGCATTCAAATGTTAAACATTTAGCTCAAGAAGCTTAAGAGTTACGATACACACCTCCTATTACTAGTTAAGGACCTTCTTCCATTCCTAGCATTCCTTCTTATACTCCTCCTTTGATGAAAACATCTCTCCCAGTTGCATCTATTCCTGTGAGTGCACCACCGGTATCTCTACCTACCTCACAACCTTCATATCATAGTGTGACTTTTACTTATTCTAATCCCCTTCCAATTGTGGTTCCTAAATTTCCACAGGTTGTGTCTTCTATTCCTACTACTTCCTACACTTTTCCTAGTGTTCCTAACATTTCTATGCCACATGTTTCCTCTAATGATTCCACAATTATAAGTTTGGCTCAAACTATGTCATCTTTACAACAACAACTTGCATCCTTAACCCAATCCAAGTTTAACATTCCTACATGTGAGATGGGTAGTCCTTTATCCTTAGACATCATTCGTGCTACTGTCCCTCAATAGGCCGATATGCCTCATCTTGAGAATTACAATGGTAAAGGCGATCTTGTCACTCATGTTAAAACATTTCAAATCCTTTTTTGTGATTATGCTCATGACCATAGGATTTTAGCTAAATTGTTTGCTAGAACTTTTCGTGATAAGGCTTTGCAATGGTATTGTTCTTTACCTCCTTATTCAATTGATTATTTTCCTAAGCTTGCTAATACCTTTATCCAACAATTTAAAAATAACATTGGTCCACAAGTGTCCTTAACTGATTTAATGCATTATAAACAAAACATTAAGGAAAAATTGACTGATTTCATTGGTAGATTTAAGCATTTGTATGCTTAGATTTCTTATCCTGTTCCTGATATTTTTATTCAACACATGTTCATTCCAAATTTACAAAAGGATATTAGAGATAAGATTCTGCTTACTGAATTTACATCTTTTCAACAACTTTGTGCAACACTTCACCATTATCAGTTACAAGTGAGTCAATTTAAGAGCAACACTCCAATGGCCCCTATTCCAGTTGATAAGAGTGACACTGCTCCTAATCCTAATAAGTTTTAGAAACCTAACAATTATGTCAAGATTAATAAATAGATGAATGCGGTTGCTGATCAAGTTGCTGTTACATCCAATAATGCCACTTCTGCATCCACTGCTTTTCGTATGAATTTTACGTTTACTCCTCTCTCTAAAACTTTACTTTCTATAATGAGTATATTGTTAAGTGCTAATATGATTACCTTGCCTCCTATTCGACCTCTTCTCCCTACCACGATAGCATCCAAATCCTTCGATTCTAAAGCTTTTTGTCACTACCATCGCCAGAATGGCCATGATATTGAAAAATGTTATTCTTTAAAGCATAAAATTCAAAATTTAATTGATTCTAAGCCTTTGTCCATTGATAATTTTTATGGTAGTAGGAATAATTATGTTTCTCTTCCTAATCAACACCTTCAAATCTATATGAATCCTTTACCTACACATGATACTAATACCATAGCTCAACCATCTTCTGTGGATATTGTTTATGATTCAAAGATGGATGATCTTAATCACATTGTTAATCATGTGGAGTGTGTTGTTTTGTCTCAACCTACTGATCAAGATCCTTCACCCCTTCTTCAACTTCTAGTGCCACCTAAAATTCAACAACAAACTAAGGATAAGCGACCCAGGGAACTTTTAATCACCTTTGATGATTCTGAAACAATTAAGGCTCCTGATGGTCCCCTTTATATCTATGCTAGGATTACTAAGATACCTACTCGTGGTTGTCTTGTTGATCCCACATCTTTAATAAATGTCATTACTGAGGAAAATCTTTTTATGAAAAACTTACAACGTGATTGCTATGATCCATCTGATGTATGGATCCAAACTTGTAATGGTTTTCTTTATCTTGCACTTGGTTCTATCAACTTACCGGTTGAACTTTGTGGAAAAGTTTTAGATACTACCTTCATTGTTATTCCTACTTCTGATCAATTTCAAATCAAATTTGGTTTACCTTGGATAACTGCTATGCATGCTATTTCTTCTCCTATTCATAAATGTCTTAAGTTCATTTATAATGGAGAAGTCAAAAAAATTAATCATAGTTTGTATCAACCTTCTAGGCCTAGAGATTGTGCTAATCTTAATTTATTTTGGCCTTCATTACCTAACTCATGTCCTCCTTTCCCTAATCATCTCTTTCGCTCATACCAAGATTACAAACATCACAAAATTGCTGAGTTAAGCATGCCTCAGATAGATCTCAACTGTGGTCTTTTGCCTACCCCATCCATACCTCCTTTAGCCGTTATTTCTAATTCTAATAATCAAACTTATATTGTTTCATTACAACCCATTAAAAATCCTCCTATAGAACCTGTGAAGGAATATGTTGTCATTCCTCCTAGCTCTCAAAATATGGTAAGCAAAGCAAAATGCAATAAATCTGCTAATGAACATAGTAAGAAGCGTAGAGCTAATTCTAGGGCCCTTGCTTCTCTTCTTTGAACCTCTTTACCTACTTTTGACCAACCTATGCCTGATGTGTCAAAAGAAGTCAATATTCATAATGATGTTAAGATGAATGAGTATGATGATCCTATTCACATCTTAGATCCAATTTCAATTAATCTTGATGAGGAGGATACTTTAGATGATCCTATTGATCTTAGTGATGAATATGAGACCATTGATCTTGACACTGATTTAACTCATATGATTTCAACTCAATTAACAATTACATCTAGTATCGAGCAACGTGATTCTCAAGAGGATCCTTGTTTGGAATTGGCTATCATTCATGATGTATTGGATATAGTCCCTCTTGCGAGTTTCCCACCTTCCCTAACTAATATAAACCAAGATAGGGAGAGTAGGCGATGTGCCTGATTGGCCTATCCTTCATGGTAGCCCTTTTTGTGTTTGCATGTTGTATTGTGCTTCTCCCATAATGTGTTTGCTAAATTTTTGTTAGATTCTTTTATACAACCCTTATTACTTTGTTGGTGCAAGGTGATAAAAAACTCAAACTTGTTGTATAATTCCTCTATATGTATCTTTATTCTTCTATATGTTGTTCTTATGTTATGTTGTGCTTGTGCTATTTTTCGTAAATGTTTCCCTTGTATAATATTATTTGATCTACGACATGGTAGCATTGATTCTTTTTGGTCTCCAGGTTGTGGTCCGAAAAGATTCCTCTTCGTAACTCTTAAGTTTTCTTTCCTCCATTGTGATTGTAGTTCTACTTTCTTTGGGGAATGATGTCAATTCATTTGCAATAATATCATATTTATATGGACATGTTATCTTATGATGATACTGACCCCACAGTAGGTAGATCTCTTCTGTGCTCTTGTGTATGTTTATGTTTTATTTCCCTTGATTTGTCTTTGTTTGGGGGCATCTCATAGTGGAAACGTAATCCGTAGAGTTTCTTATGTTTCCATTAAAGCCATTCCTCCTGTTAAAGTGTTAGCAATGACTTTAATGTGGGGGCATACACTCTACTAACTTTTTGCACACACACACGTTCAAAATATTTTTAAAATACTTAAAAACTTTTCCCTTTAAGGATTAAAAACAAATCCTTAAAGCATGGACATTTTTACTTTTTGGGATCTCTTGATCCCTCTAGTTTAAATTTACACAGATCTCTTGATCCCTCCAATTTTTCAATGTTTGATCCCTTAAGGTTGAAAGGTGTCCTTAAGAATGGATCTCCCTGATGGGTTGACTAGTGAGTAGCCACATTCACTAGGCGGTTCAACTCCATCTTTCCAGTTACACTGTTTACTTGTGTGGTTTACAATGAGATATAAGTTCTCATTGGGAAAGATAATCAAACCCTCTCTCTCTCTCTCTCTCTCTCTCTCTTTCTCTCTCTCTCTCTCTCTCTCTCTCTCTCTTAGGGTTGATAAAGACTTAAGTCCCTTGGGGNCTTTGGGAAAGATAATCACACCCTCTCTCTCTCTCTCTCTCTCTCTCTCTTTCTCTCTCTCTCTCTCTCTCTCTCTCTCTCTTAGGGTTGATAAAGACTTAAGTCCCTTGGGGGCTTGAGAGTTTCTTTGTCTCTTTTTGATTCTAATAAGATTGTCCTTTCTTTATGATCTCCTTTACCAAGAGTTTGTGTTGAGTCCATACTCTTGTCAAATGCCTTGAATGGGTTCCTGATTTAGACCTGGATTTCCCCTGTTCTTCCCCAATTCTCCACCTCTCTCTAGCCAATTTTTGGCATCCTGGACTGCAGATTTGAGATCTTTGACCTTAGGGTCAAGGTCAACCTTTTAGGTCTATGTCAACCTTGACCATGACCTAGGTCAAGTTAAAAATCACCCCTTACCTAGGTCAAGGTTGACCTCGACCTTGACCCAGGGTCCACAAGGACTTTTACAAGCAAGGTGAATTTATGCATTTACTTTGTTTACTTCTGCAATTTCAATTATATATTTGAGGTTAATTCCAAAACCGGGGTTTGACCAAGGCAAACCCCTCCCCCCCCCTCCCCCCCAACAAAAAAATCTCTTTTTCTTGTAGGNAGGCAACCCCCTCCCCCCCCCTCCCCCCCAACAAAAAAATCTCTTTTTCTTGTAGGTACAGGTGTGGGACTATGGATTTGAACTCAGATCTGGATACCCTTTTCAGTGATCTATCGAGATTCGCGAACAAATTTTCTATCAGACCTGTGTAGGTCAGGGTCAAGATTATTGGGTTAGGGGTGACATTTGTGGGTCAAGGTCAACCTTTTTCTCAAGACAGTGTCAGATCAGAAAAAGATTTCTGGGTTTTGTTCTTCTCTGCATTTTTTTTTCGGATCATACTTCAGATTTTCTAGAAATAGAGTACAGACCTCATAAAACAACATTCTTCAGATCTAAAATTCTTTAAGGTTGGTACTTCCTCTCATCCTTTTCAATTACTTTTATATATCATATCTCTTTAATCATAAAACAAAATTTAAGATCTTCTTCCTTACCCTCATTTCCAAATGATTGATTCATTTGTGTATTGATCCTTCTTTTGGCTTAATCAACTTGGATCTTTCATTTGTGCATTTGGGGATAAAAGAGGAACATCTTATCTTCCTCTGCCCTATATGCTTAATCACATTACAATACACATACATAAACTAAAATTAAACCTAAAGGTTAAGGAAATACAACACATTCATACACCTAATCCAATTTTCTTCCTTTACACCTGGTTTTTTGAAGGCCCATTATGTGAGCTTAGTAGAGGATAACGAGGGCGCGTTATCACATTCCAGATAAAATGACATTCCAAACCTAGTTATAATGTGTTCCTCCAAGAATTTAGTTCCCACCTTGGTAGTGCAGTTTTTTAATGCTTGTGCCTCTGTCTAGCATTTACAATAGTCTATGTTCGTGAGGATATTCTTGTGACTTGTAGAGGATGGTGGGTTAATAGTACCAAAAAAATCTAATCCCCATTGGGTGAATGTACGTACCTCATATACCGGTTGCAGTGGCATGACCGGGTTTCTTTCGTGGGTGGCGCTGGTCTGATAAGTATGGAAAGATCTCACTTGTTCATTTGCATCTCTAAATAGATTTGGCCAATAATACCCAGCTCTCAGGATCTGGTGAGTGGTAGCTTCAGTAGATCCATAGCCTGTGCCATATTTTTTGTGAAAATCAGCCAGAACTTGTTTTGCTTCTTCTCTGTCCAGGCACCTTAGGTACAATCATTCATAATTGCGCTTGTATAATTGACCATTTTTTAACATATAGGAACTGCTCTTAATCTTGAAGGCTCTTCTTTGCAAGCCGTTCAATCCTTCGGGGAAGTGATTCTAGAGGAGGAAGTGGACCACATCTTGATACTAGATGTTTGAGATCACTTCCTAGTTTGTGTAAGTTTGACATATCAAACCTTCTTCTACCTCTGCTATTAGCTTTATTAAGCCCTAACCCCTCACTAGTTTCATAGGTTGGATCTCGAGGTCAAATTCCTGTAGGGTTTCCATCCATTTCCCTCTTCATTCACCTAATTCATCTTTCATTAACAAAGACTTTACCTCTGCATCCGGAATTATGGCGAACACTTTTCTCCTTAGAATGTATTGTTGAAACTTCTTCACCGCTTTAACCAAGGTGAAAGAATGCTTGTCTAAATTTGGGTATCTGACCTCGACATTCTTGAGAGAGAAACTCATAAATGCTATTGGCCTTTCATTTTTTCCATCTTTCTTCTGTGTGAGGATTCACGGGCATGAGTGTTCAAATACAAAAGAGTATACCTTAAAGGGCACAGTATAATCTGTACTGACCAAGACAGGCATCGTGGCAAGGGAAATTTTTATCTCTTCAAATAATTTCTATACAGGGGTTATCCAATCAATCTTGGTATCCTTCTTGAACATGTCATTCAATGGTTTCACTATTTCTGCAAAGCCCTTGATAAACTTTCTTACGAAGTTTATCTTCCCAAAGAAAGATTTTAGTTCTTTCCATCTGTTTGGCGGAGTTAGTTTAAGAATGGCATGTACCCATTTAGGGTCTATCACTATTCTTGCCTCAGAAATGATATATCTCAAGAATTTTCCCTTTGTGACTCTGAACACACATTTCTTTGGGTTGAGGGAGATTTTGTATCTCCCGCATCTTTGAAGAACCCTCCGTATGTCGTCTATGTGATCTACTCAGTTTTTAGAAAACATGGTGAGGTCATCCATGTAAATGATTATGCCCTAACTATAATTTTTAAAGGTATGTCCATCGCTCGCTGAAAGGTTTCTCTAGCGCTTATCAGGAGAAAAGGCATTCAACAATAGGCGTATGTACCCCATTTGGTCATAAAAGTGGTCTTCAGTCGATCTTCTTCTTTCACCATCACATGATTGTAGCCTGAATAGAAGTCTAGGAAAGATATCATCTTGGACCCATTTAGTACTTGCAACACTTCATCTAAAGAGGGAAATAAGTAATTGTCTTTGTAGGAAGCTTTGTTTAAGTTCTAGAGTTCCACGCATAACTTGATCTCCCCACTCTTTTTCCTTACTAAGACTAGATTCGCAACCCACGTGGAATGTTGGATTGGAAAGATGATCTTGGCATTAAATAATTTTTGAACTTCTTTCTGTATTAATGACTCCATCATTGGGTTTATGGATCTCTTCTTCCGTCAAAAGAGTTTAGAATCTGGTTTTAATAGGATGTTATGTACTATGACCAAGGTGTCATAAGTCTTTAGTTCTTTGTAGCTCTAGACTATGACATCTTGGTACTCGGTGAGAGTTAGACCATTATTTTCTTATCAACTTTAGTACCAACCTTCCAATTGTGCACTTCCCTTGGGTCACCCTTCACGTTGAGGTTGTATGTTTCACACTCATCCCCTTCGGGTGTCTGTGCGAGTTTCCTTTTCACGTCTGTCTCATGTTTATCAAAAATCCTTTCTAATTCCACTATCCCCTTGAGTATGGAATTAGTTCTTAGGTTTATGATGCCTTGATTTTCAGTTTTCTCTTGTTTAGTTAGCTCATCTATTCTCTCTGATTCTTCATTAATAACTTGTTTTTCAAACACCCCTATGCTCATGATGAATTCAAGGATGTACTGGTCATCTTGGATGGCTTGGAAATTGGTGATATTATCTAAGATTTCTAGGGAGGCTATGAGTTCAAATGAGAATTTTTTAGCTTGGAATTATCCATAGGGTGTAACGAACTGAAGAACACTACCAGTGCGACAGCCACGACATTCTGTCTCCTTGGAATAGAATTAATATTGAATGCTTCAAAGTCTTGGATTAAATCCCACATCCTATTTCTATAGGCTGTTAGTATTTTTTCATTGTAAGAATACTGGCTGCAAACCTTCTTGAAAACCAACTGTGAGTCACCTTCCACCACCAAAGTTTTGATCCCCTTCTCATGCACAAGGAGAAGAACTTGAACCAACACTTTGTATTCTACAACATTGTTAGAACATAAAAATTGTAATCTATATGCTGCATAGAAGGACTTACCTCTCACATTAACTAGTTAGATTCCTGTGCCATCTCCTTGTTTACAGTTGCAACCATCGAAACACTATTTCCATATTTTGTGTAGTTTGGCCAAGATTGGTTTGGGATGAAACTTGCATTGGACTTTTATTGTTTCCAGTTTTAATATTTTACCTTCTTTATCATCTGAAGAAGTCACTCTATTTTGCCTTCCCTTTGCATGTCCTCAGAATATGAAGACTTCACATGTTCATAACCCTTAGTAGGTTGGGATTTCTTGTAGGGTGATAAGGCCTAATCATCTAAAGAACTCCATTTAATGCATTCAATGTGCATGCAACTTTTGCCATCTGAATCTGAGCGTTCACTTTGATCTTTGTTTGAGGAATATAATTTTAATAACCACCTCCGCTTGATATGGTACTGCTAGAGGTATCCAACACAAGACTATTATCACTCGACCCTTGTGTTGGTGTTTGAAAATGTTTATGCTATGAGAAGCTACCAATATACCTTGAGACTAATGTTAGGAGTGGTTAGCTCCAAGTATGAAAGCTCTACAAGGTAAGTGGACCAAGTATAGGGACAAGACTGCCCTCTGCACTTATGGGTCTACAAAACCAAGGCACGTGCACCTAATACAGATAAATATTTAACTTTCACAAATCCTTATAATCTGGATTTTGACAACAAATAAATGGTCAGAAAGTATGAAATGTTAACCACTCATTCAGTGACTCTTCATTACCATGCAGGACACACAAAAAACAACCACAAAACTCAAAGGGAACTAAGATGGTTTTAATGTTTTTGATAGGGTAGAATATAACCAAGTGTATTCAGATATGTATCAATATAGAAAATACTCATTACTGATCAGTGCTTTATCCATTGGGCAATGTTTTTAGTTCAAATACAAGACAAAGAAACTAACTATTGTCAAGGACTCAAAACCATAAATATAGATAATTCAGATCAAACACTACTTATAAGATCCTTCTATAGACAATCCCAAAGAACTTATGTAATATCCAAAGAATTATTTGATTTTATCCTAGACCAAAACTAAGGACTAATGACATATACACAGATAAATTCCATGCAATGAATCAGAACATTCACAATTCAACAAGTAAGCACTAAGGAGAGACTTAAAATCTGAAATATTGTATTAAGTACAAAGAATCCAGCTTCAATTCCAAAATTCTTCAAAACACATACCACTTCAACAGATGCAAAAGATCTTCAAATTTCTATTCTATAATAATACTCTCTAGATATACATATGCTATACTCACTGGAAATAGTAAATAGCTTAATGCCTATGTTACTTCCCAAATTTTCCAACCTCTACTAAATGATCTTGGAAGTCCTTTTATAGGCCAAGGACTGCAACATGCTTTAGATCATTTAGGGTTAGGGCTCAAACTTATTAAAATATTACATGATAGAGCACTAAATTCATTACAACAACCAATAAGCTCTATCATATAGACTAAAACATTCCTTTTAAACATTCTGTTGAGAAGAATCTGATTTGGCTGCCATCCACCTTGGGAAACTGAAGAACAATGCCCTGGAACAGGAACAAAGAATGAAATGTTTGACATGCATTAATTACCCTAGGAAACTTAACCCCCAAGAATTATAGAAAACCAATCATCCTTCTTTGAAAAGATCAGGACCCTGAGAATCTGAGTTGATCTATAAAATAAAACTCTGAAACAACTCCTCATTGATGGTGAAGAACAAAACAAGATAAACCAAATGATTAAATACTAATTAATAAATTAACCAGAAACCCTAAAGAAATAAATCTATAATAAATGTCTTTAGAATCACTAAATATTCCTTCATACAACATCCAACAACTATTCATACACGACACAAAACATCAAATTCCTTAATTTCTCTCTGTAGCATAAGACATATTCCACCGTTTTGAAAACCCTACAGAATGCATTTGAAAATTTGAAAATTAGTTAAAACGGTCACAAGAGGTGTGAACATTAACATCAATGGCCCAGATTTGAACCTTTTCTATCTTTAAAATATGGTCGTAGATCTTATTTAAGTCACCCGAGCTTTAAAAATTTGATCGGACAGGTGGAATGCAGGCGCGCTGCCTTTATGGTTAGATCCCAATCATCTTTATTTGAAGGCTTCACGCCATCTGTTATATCCTCACCAACTATACTACACATTAATCTCACCCTAGTTTTATAACTACAGGTCCCACAAACTCATTGAGGACACATGACCGCTAGGCGCAATGCCTCAAAGGTTAGATCTTGCACATTTTCTTCATAAGGCTTTATGCCCACTGCACAATCTTATGTAACTTGCTTTATCATTAAATCATCCTTCGTACAGGCCCCACGATCATAGGAGGACAGGTGTCAATCAGGTGCATTGCCTCAAACATTAGATCTTGAGCACTTTACTATTAAGGCTTTGCGTTGACCACATGATCAAATCTAACTTAACTATTTTTTACGTTAATATTTCTAACTTTAGCCAGACCCACTTGGAAATGTGTTCATCATGCACAATGCCTCAATGATTAATCTAACTGCATCTCTGTTTCACATCTTTATGGCCACCATTAGATATTTTAAAACTTGACTGCATATTACTTTACCCCTGGTCACAAAATTGTAGGTTCTACTTAACTGGAAGGACATGTGGCACACAGGCGTGATGCCTTGAAGACTCTCTGTCTATCATCTTTTCTTTAAGGCATCACACTGACCGTTAGATATTATACAACTTGATAGTCCTTTACCTTAATTACCCTGTCGCTAATCAGACCCACTTGGGACACGTGTTCAATAGACGCAATGCCTCAATGGTTAGATCAGACACATCTTTGCATTAAGACTTCATGCTAGCTATAAGATCTTCACCAAATTACTACCTCTTTAAACTACCTCAGCAACCCTAGGATCATGATGCCACAATTTTTCCAGGTATCATATAGGCTTGATGCCTTGATGAATAAAGACCTTCATCTTTGTCCTTGAGCCATAGCACCAACTGTTAGATCTAACTGACATTTGAACTTGACTCATAACTTGTCCTTAACCCTGAGTAATTCATTTATTCATGTCTCTAAGTCCCTGAATAAAACCTTAACCCTTGAGTTTATCTGGAGATTACACATGCACAACATGATCAAAATTGCATCTATGAACCTTGCCAGATATTTGAAAGAAAGTATGACTTTGAATTTTATCTGGCGATTAAGTACCAACCACATAATTAAATCTACACCCATGGCCACAAATTAATCTTGCAATAAACTTGACTTGACTTAACTTTAACTGAGGTTCCATTACGAGATTGGGAGATAAACTTGATCATCAAGTTGGTGAAATATTTCTTAACCCCCAAGTTCATTTGGAGATTCAGTGCAGACCACATGATCAAGACAATATTGATAGACAATGCACGATCTCCCAATCTGAAAAGAATATTTGATCCCATTCATAGATTTAAGAGATAAAGGGCCCGCCAAGTACACGTGGCCTTCAGGCATAGTGCCTTGAAGGTTAGAGCTTGCGCAACTTATGAATGAGGATTTATGCTCACAGTAGATCTTCCTCTGACCTGATCAAATTTTAGCTTGTCTTAACCTACAACCACTTTCCTTGTGGCAACCAGGCATAATGCCTCAATAGATAAAGATCTACATCTTCACAATGAAGGGAATGCGTCTATTGTCAGATGAAAAAATAGTTGCACGACAGATGGAAAATTAATAAAGCATTTCGGGGAAATAAAACTTAGGAAAAATTAAAAGGGAACCCTTTAGGAATTAGGAAATTAAATGGTCCCATCTGATGATGACATAAAAAACATGGGTTAAGTGACTTAAGTTACAAAAAGTAAATTCATTTTATAACATGCACTAGGGTTTAGGGTTTAAGCCAGAAACCAGAAACAATTGCAGAGATAGGAAAGAAAACTTACGACCATGAAATTTTTTGAAACAGACCAAGCAAAGATGGTGGTTTGAAGAAGGATGTGTGATTATCCTAATTCTAAGGTCGCTTGGATTAATATTGCATATTGGAGTCGTTACAGATGTTTGAGTGAAAAATTGATTTTCTAGACTGTGACAATGATGCTTGAAAGAGCGATTTTCTGTGCTTTGGGGATATCTTACAGTGATGAAGATTTAGGCAATGCAAGCTTAATAGGTGACATAAGGAAAATTGAGGAATGTTTTCCATTGAGTGCAAGTCATGATTGTATCATGAAATTTTTTTGAATGGATCTAATAGTTTCTCCATCTGGGGATGCATACCTCTTGCAGGCATGACAAGGATTCCAAATTTATGGGAAAAGCAGACCACCTAGAAAAAAAGAAACCTACCCTAAAGAAAATAAAAACATAGAAACGAATATTTACAAACTTGTAGTAGAAAAGAACTTATTTACGCCACTTATTTACTAATTTGAAAGAGTTAAATCAACCCTGATGGTCAATTGTCTGATCTAGCTTGCCTCTATCAAAAACAAAGTTTTTTTCTCCTTGCTTTAGAAACAAACTGGAAAAATTTCTTTCATTTGTCTAATCTGATCTACTACTACTTTCCATTAGCTCATCACATAAATAAAAATTAGTACCTCCATCATCTAAGCTAATATGAAAATCAGACACACCTTGAAAATGTAAATTATGTAGCATATGCATGTTGCATTCATGAGATAAAAAGAAATCCAACCCGATGCAATTTTGATCAGTATTAAAAGTAATGCCACATCTTTGAGTATCATCATCCAACCGAGGAAAACATTCATTCTCTGTCATATTGATGGAGTCATCATCATCTGATCTATTTATATCAATAGGTTGCATTCCAAAAGAGAAATCATCATACTGAGCTTCATGTTATCATATATAGTTTACATTCTGTTGCTTTTTAGTTGAATCTTGTAATCCGTTTTTGATCAATAGAAAATGAAGTGTTGATCTTTAGTTCAGTATAATTGAGTTTGGATACTCACTCAAGGGCACCCACTTGGTGAGGAATCCATGTTAGATAGATAGGATCATTTGCATATAGTTTAAGTTTCTTGCATCTTGTTATCGTAATTCTAGTTTTAACACAGTTCCTACAGCCAAAGCCGCATGATAGTGCAATACTTCCTATAGCCAAAGAGGCAGAACCATTGAAGTATTATGTTTTTGTTTTCAAGTCTTTATGTTTCCAATTTGTAGTGTTCCTTCAAGCACTTTCACTTTTGTATTTCCTTTCCAGCATTCTTTACATCTATTGAATAGTTTCCTTTCAAAGAAATTTGTCTCCTACAGCTTTAGAATAGTTTCCTTTCAAAGCAATTTATTTCTTGCAACCATAGCATGGTCTGAGTAAGAATTCTTGGTGCATATACTTTGCTATCCCTTTTCAAGTAATATGTCCTTGGGTTGATAATTAAATGAGTTTCTATAAAGGAGGATAGCTTCTCAGTAGGATGTCCAATCCCTAGGTCATGGTATTTGCCTAAGTTTTTGATACCTTAATAGAAGCGATCATTTTTGGTGTCATTGTCAGGGACAGTGTCGAGCCAAGTTCTTTTACTCAGCCATTTATAGAATTCAATTCAAGAATGTACATCCTTTTTAAATAGAGTTTTCTATCAAAAATTATTTCACTCCACCACCACAATCTTTCATTTATCTGTATGCATAGAAGAAGAAGAGACACTCTAGGAAGGTACTTACCAAACTACCCCAACAACTATTTAGGAGATATCTTTGTACCAAAAGAAGATGAAGAGGAGGGTCAGTTCGTGAATGTAATTGTAAACCTTCCTATATTAGTATCATCATCATCATCATCATCATCATCATCATCATCTTCCGAAGGTGATCCACTAAACTTTCATCTTCTAGAAGGTGAACTTGAGTTTAATCCATTTGCAGAAGCCTTGGCCAATCTTAAAATCCAATACCCAATCAATTAAGAAGAAAATCCACTACCTCTAGTCATTTACCAACCGCAAGGACTCCCTCAGCATTCGCCCAGGATGGAAAACCCCCTACCTTTTCATTTCCCATTACTAACCAGCATGATAATCACAACCTCAATAATATTCCCTCTTCAATGCTTCACAAATTTTATGGCCTAGTAACCGAAGATCCAGACACCTTTCTCTTTGAGTTTGACATCCTTTTCCATAGTTACAACTACACCATGGATGCCCATATTCTCAAATTGTTTCCTGCAACTCTCAAGGAGCCTGCATTAAGATGGTTTATAGGCTTAGGTTAGGACGTTGTCCATGATTGGGAAGAAATGAAGGTAGCATTCTTGATGAAGTATAAAGAATACTATAGGGGAAATGATATGAGAGGGGATGAAATATTTAAGATGACACATAAGGAGGATGAAAGTATAGAGGATTATGTGTCAAGATTCTTGTTTAGCTTGCAGAAAAATACTCATCATCAGCTAAATGAGGAGTCCCAAAAACTTCTCTTTTTATGGGGTATAAATGAAGGATGGACTGAAGCCTTGGATCTAATGGCCAGGGGAGATATCACCCAATCTACATGGGGTGACATCAAGAAAATTTTCCTCAATTACTCAAGTGTTGCGACAAAGAAGGGAAGAGGATATAGAGCCACAACAAGAAAAACTAATGGCTATGGGGTCTCTCAGATAGAAATTACACATTTTCTGTTTGACTTCAAGTGGGACATCATAAATAACATGGCCACTCAGTTGGACACAATGCAAGGGAAAAAGAAACATGAGGAGGCCGAAGCTATTATGGCAGAAGTCTGTCCACATTGTAGATAGAAGAAGAGAGATTTTTGTTACAAGTTGGTTGCAAACATGGAGACTGTACAGCTACCCACTGATCACAAGATGATTGAAGGAGATGATGAGAAAGTATTCTTCATTTCATAATGAATACTATGGGCTCAAAAAAAAGGCATGCCTCAGGACCCTCTTACTTTTAATGGTCCATTTTATAGTAGTCAATGACAACCACCTATGAATAATCAATACCCTCCTTGGAATAATCTGCAACCTTAGTGGCATCCGTACCCAAGTCCTCAATGACAAAAAACCCAAGGGAATTGGTAATAACCCCAAGGGAATCGGCAACAAAACCCTCAGTGGCAGGGAGGTCAGCAATGGCCAAACCAGCAACAGGGACTCCTGTAGCCACCACAATAGCCACAACTGTAGGCACTTCTTCCACCTCTTGCAACCACTACAACACCCCCTAAGCCTACTCAACTACCTACCCAACTGATCCAGGTGGATCTAGAAGACCTAAAAAATTTCACAGGCTCAAAATCTCACAAAAGAAAAATCTTTAGAAAGTGGTCACCGACATGGTCTTGACGCAACTTGAATGGGCTCAAAACAAGCCCGTATGCAGAAGTTATGTGCAAATAAAGGCTCGGTCAAACAAGAAAATGTGGCATTCAAAAAAGGTGAAATTTGACCATGTTGAAAGTGGTCAACAATGGGTTTCAAATTGTAGAGCTCATCAAGAGCTTTATGACGCATTTTGAATGGATGAAATCTGAGTTCGTATGTGAAAGTTATGGCTACTCAAAGTTTGCAAAAAAAAAGTTAGTTGACTAGTCAAATGATGACATCATCATGACACATAGCACCTTTTTGTTAGGTTTGGGTTTAACAACGACATATCAAAATGTAGAGGAAGAGATTCGATCCCTTAAGCTCTCTCTTACCAAGATTTTGACTCACCAATCCGCCACATGTTGATTTTGAAATGTTATGGGCACAAAGTTTATTTAAAGTGAACAAGATAGGATGAGCCAAATATGGTGGCAATAGATTTCAAACCTGCCACCATCGACCACTCATTCATAGCAAATGCCAATATGCTACACGTGTATTTCGCCAATTTATGTGGATGCTTATCAGTTTCTTAAATATATATAGCCGATAAAAAAACTCAAAATAGTAAAGTGATAAGGATTGAATTAAGAGGAACCCATAATTATCAAAATAAGTCTAATTATTAAAGATCAAGGGCTTAATTTAATTGATATGGGGGTATGGCAAGATATTATGGTTGAACCCAATTTTGGCATGTAAAATTGTATAAAAGGGGGTTATTTCTTTTGTAAAGGGAATTAGTCTGGGAGGAGAATTTAGAATTTGGAGGATTTTGGAGATTGCAGAATTATTTCTTGGAGGAAAAATTATTTGTGAGAAGAAAATTTGCAAGGTGTTATTACACACCAAAAATTGTAAAGTGAGAGATTGTGAGGAAATTGTATGCAAGTTCTGAAAGCTTGGGTGTTGTAACAAAGCATAGTTTTGCTTGGCGATATCAATAAAGCGGTCCCAACATTGAGAAGCAGACCCGGAGACATAGTCCTAATTGGATGAACTCCGTTATCAACCTGTATTTTATCCTTCTATCTTCTTTCTTATTATTCTTCTATCTCTTGTCTCACATTCTCCTTAATTTATTTCCGCTATTTCATTTCAATTTAAATTCTTATTCTAATTAATTTATTTTGGTAATTAGTTAAGTTTCTTTAAATTTTGTAAAAGTGTACATAATTGTAATTTCAACGGTTAAAAAGCATAATCACACAATTCTGCTTGGATCGGGAAAAACTGTAATTGGAATTAATTTACAAGTTTTATTGTAAACACTAATTACAGATCACCAACCTTAGTCAAATCCAAATAATAGGCCACCAGCACCTCAGCAAAATGTATATTCCATTGACCCAAACCAATACCCTACCTACGCAATCAATGACATTCATTTATGGTTAGGCACTACTCTGCCAAGACCTCCTATTATAACTAAAGCCACTCATGATGATCTTCAATGCCTAAAAATACTACAGAGTCCACTCCAATAGGCCGGATGGTATTACCAAAAAAATTCCAGTCAGCTCCACCTCCCTTTGCACAAAGGTTGCAGAATGATCACTCTAAACCTACGGATGATGCACCCTTTGACATCCTAGACCAACTTAAGAACATTAATGTTCAGATTCCACTTTTTCAAGCAATAAAGGATGTCCCCACATATGGAAAGGCTATCAAAGAGGCCTACGTTAAAAATCCTAGTCGTAAGTGGAAGGACCCCCAGACATTCCATGTCTTGGGGAAACTTGCTGATATCATGCTAGGAAAAATAGTGGTCCCTAAGTATTCTGACCCAGGTAGCCCGATTGTTGAAGTCACCATCAATGGGACAACCATAAAAATGCTTTGATAGACTTAGGAGTTTCCATAAATGTCATGACTAAGGACATCATGCAGCAACTCAAAATAACTAACCTCTGGGAAACACCAACTGTCTTACAACTCACAGACAGTTCTACAATCAAACCTGACGAGGTAGTAGAGGATATAGTTCTTGACCTTGAAACCTGGTCTTACCCTGCAGACTTTATGATCCTCTCACCTAAAGCCACATTAGGAGGCTATTCCATAATTCTTGGTCGACCTTGGCTGGCCATTGTTGATGCCTTTATAGGATGCCGCTCAAGCAGTATGACTATTTCTAATGGTCAGCATACTAAAACATTAGCCTTGTACCCACCAGCACAACCACAAATGGATTTAGCCTCACCAATTTGGCCTGACATTGGGGAGGAGGCTGAGGTAGTCAACTCAATAGCCCAACTCATGATGTTAGAAAGGGATCCTTTCCTGCAGCTACAGGAGGAGGACACTATAATCACCAACATTCTGCACAACCAGTATGGTCCAAATTAAGATTCCATTATTTGTCTCAACCCCCATAACTGTTCCTTGCAAGGTTTGTACCTTGATTGTGTAACACCCCAAAATTGGCACCTAATAATCAATCAATTTTGGTGCATTTTCTTATCTTCGAAGTCCTATTGTTCTAGGAAAATTCTTCTCCTAATTGACTTTAATCGACTGAGTTTCAAATGC
>MU226454.1:116071-143586 GCA_018584345.1 Thuja plicata
TCGACAGGTAACCACCAGGGTTACGAAATCAAGAAAAAGCCAGAGATAAGTAGAGAAGAAGAATCTGTGGAAAGGGTTCAGATAGAGAGACAGTTCAGAGAAGATCAGAGTTAGTTAGTTGCAGAGACAGAGTAGACTAGCCAGGCATATTGTAATCTTTTGTATTATAAATATAAAGAAGTTTGTCTGTACTTTACATGTTCTTTTGTTCTGAGTAGACTTTCTGTAAAAGTGCTATTTTGTTTCTGTTAGATAAATATGGGTGCTTCTTGGCTCTGATAATCTATTCCATGGATTGTGACAGTCAAGAAGCATCCACCATGTATATTATGTTTTTGTTGGATGAGAAGCTAGTCGAGTTTGCAGACAAGTCCTAGGCGAGCCTATGGTCCGGTTAGAGACTTGTAGGAAAGATAGATAAGTAAGAAGGTGCATGACTGTCGTGATTCAGTAATGAAGAGTGAGAGACAGTAAGAAGTAAAACATTTCGGTGGGTAGGGAACCTAGGATAGAGGGAACAGAATAGTCCTTCTTGTTAGGGTCTGAGAGTAGCCCCAAGAGACTCAAGAGTGAGTCTAGAGAATCCTGAAGTGAAGAGGATTCTAGGTGAGATTGCTAGAGTAGAGTGGGAATTTTAGAGAGTTAGGTGACCTCCCCATCAAAATCCAATGCAATAAATGGCATGACTCACATATATAGAATAAATGGTTTGTTACTGGTGACTAGGCACTTCTATATGACTCCCAATTTCAAGAAACTCAAGGTAAGCTTACAACTCATTGGCTTGGTCCTTATGAGGTTGACAAAGTTTTTGCTAATGGTGCAGTCCAATTGTCTACAATTGATCCCGTGCGCTTCAAGTTATTGGTCAATGGTCACAGACTCTATCTATACCATAAGCCAACCACTAAGTCTGAGTTCCTATGATAATTTGATCTTCATCCTATTGTGGCCGAACCTCCTGCAGCCAATGGACCTACTGTAGCCAAAGAATTTCCTGCAACATATGGACCTCCTACAGCTGAAGACTTTCCTGTAGCAAATCAGAGTGAATTTTCACTCTGGTCATCTCTTTGACTTCATTCAAAAACAATCATAATAAAATTTTTGTTTCCCACAAAAATTTCTTTTTCAGCAATAAAGCCACCATCACATCATATCCCATCAACTTTTCTCAGCACAGGTCATCTGATCTTTCCAGATTTAGGCATTTGCGAATGATTATTCTCCAGGTACTCCTTCATTTATTGTTTGAAATGTTTTTTTATTTCTCTTGACATTATTATACCTTACATCGTAATTAATTTAGTAATTCATCAAAGTGCTGTTGTACTTTATAACCAGATAGGTGAGGACACCTATCACCATTTTCATGGGGAGAAATTCATTAACTCGTGTTTTTCCATAATTACCCTCACTTAAGCTATGCTATACAATCATTTCATTTTAATTGACGTGACAACCCAGAAGCATACAAAATTCTCTGCTAAGCTATTTTATTTTGAAACACCCAACTCACATTTCCAACTCTAGTTTTTCAAATTCTCCTCTGCTATAATCCCTAGAAAACCAGACCAAGCACTCACCAACTTTTTCTAGCCTTAAGATTAGGCGGAATACAAGGTGGAACATAGGGTACAAAATATTGAGGATACAAAGGGCAGTATTTTGAAAAAGCATTTGGAAGTTGTAGTGATTTGAGTTTTTGGGCTACAGAGTTTCTCAGTAAAAATGGGTGGGAAACTGATACGCCATGAGCTAGGGGATCAATCATCCCTATTGTAGGATCAAACAAGCATCCAAGGATTTAACCACATAGGATGACTTACATATTTTTTTAGGCTATGTGGTCTTGACAAGGTTATGACTCTGGAATTCTTGCGCACTTATAGAAATGGGGTTGCCTATGTAAAAGGGTTAAGGGTGGAGGCTTGAGAAGCACGAATTGCAAAATTTTAGGAATTCTCGCTATGGGTGAAGATTTTCCACATGAACATGATGCATGAGCGGCCAGGGCCAATTTTTTCTTGCTCATAGACACTTCATTAGAGACTAGTAAGCATGGGATGAAGAGAACATCTCTTCTAGAAGATTACTCTCAACTGGATATCCATGTTATAAGGTACATTACTTGTGAAGGGTGGATTTCATACTTGCATGCTGCACATTTCAAACTGTTGAGTCATTTGCGGCATGACCACCTTGTGAATGTCCCCAATTTTCTGTATTCTTTGTTAAAATTGAGTTTAGAAGAGGTTAGGAAGGGGAAATTGAATGTAGCTACTCACCATGGGTTGGTAAAACTCCTGGTAGAAATATATTTAGAAGATAACTCTCCTATGACTTGGGATGAGTTTATCACTGCACCCCATGTATAGTTACAAGGAGAAGGGCCACAACCTACACTTCAAGAAATATAAGAAAATGCCCCTAATGAGGTCACACCTGATAAGGATGAAACTGTTATTCTAGAAACCTTGCATAAAATTCCCTCTTTTTCAGGGGTTAAAACAGAGAAAAAGACTTTTGATAATCCAAACCCTAGCTCAAGGAGTGGTGAAACCGAGGGTTCTATGGATTTGTAGACTTCACAAGAAAAATAGAGTGCCCAGAGAAAAGATAAGGGCAAGGAAAAGATAGCCACAAAAAAAGGGGAAGAAACTCCTACTTTATCTAAAAACCTTGTTTCTCCAGCAGCCATACCTCTAAAGAAACAATGAACATCATAAAAGTGCCCTGCAATATCTATGGATACTCCTCCATGACAAAGTGTTCATTTGAGTGCACAACAGATAGAAAAAATGGAATCACCTGTAATGACTGGCTCATCTCCTAAGGACCCAATTGAGGAGTCTATGAAGGAACAACCACAAGCAGGGAGCCCATGTACAAAGTGGCCGAACATAATGGAAACAAAACCTGCAGCCAAGGAAATGGACATGAGGCAGTAACAACATGCATGGAAATAGAATACAGAAGCAGTAAATATGCCTTCTTCTCAACAAGAAGATGATTAAGGGAATGATGCCCTAGTTCCAACCCCTGATGAATTTCCCATCGATGAACCAGAAATAGTCACACCAACAATAGAGCAGGTCACTCCAATTTGAAAGAACTAGGTAACACTTCACTCCATCTCCATTGACTATTTTATACAAATTCAATATGAAAATTCAATGTAAGAATTGGAAAAGGATAGGTTAAAAAGGGAAATAGGAAGAAAATAACAAGAGGTACAACTGTTATAGGGAAAGTTAGATTCAGTTACAGATGTAATTCCATAACTAATAGAATACAGACCACCTCCTAGGGTCTATGCACTATGCTTAAAGGAAAAATTTCTAATGTTAAAATTAATGAGGATCCTTAAGGATCTTCATACCAGCATAGAATCATGACAAAATTTTTTGGCCGCATATGACCAATCACCAGATTGTATTCAGAATTTGTTATGTGAACTCTACTTGCATAATTATACTATTCCCTTTGATACTAATTGGAATCCTTTGTTATTTGTTGGTGATATTCACCTATCTACTTTACTCTCTTGGTTCGGTAATGAGATAAACTATGGGGAAAAATTAAGGAAATATAGGGGAATTGAACAAACTGTTACACTCCCCTTATGACTAGAAAGTGGTAGTCCTCATAGGTTATACTATTATTGGATGGAGATAGTGTATGGAATGAAGGACTCTACCCATAGAAAGAGGATTCTGGGTAACAGGGATGAAGTGTTTGCAGCATTTGAGCGACTCTCCTTATTAGATGGAAACAAAGAAACAAAGGGACTGAGACAGAGGTGGGACAGATTAACATTGGCACTAAAAATGTTGAACCTCACAACCTTATCAACCTAAGAGATACAATGTAGAGAGTCCAATGGTACATAAGCCTGGTAAGGAAACCTTGACCAGAGAGGTGGATTCCACTTTCCTTTCAGCCTCCTCTTCTTCTGTGGCCACTATACAACTATGTTGATAATGAAGTAGATGTGCAATTGGAGACAAGTTGGTGGATTAAAATGGAGCGTACCAATGGATATTACTGGTGTGTAGGCACCTCCATGAGTGGTGAGAATCATGAAGGAGATCTCTGAGTACTTGCAAAGATCCAAAATGTTTTAGTGCCTGAGGATAGGCATTAATCTTTGTAGGGGAAGAAATGATAAGGCATATTAATGCCATACTTTAGAAGCCCTATGATATCTTTTACTAAGATCTTTTCCCTACTTTCATCATACTTTTCCAAATACTTTTTACTCATATTTTCTATTATTTGGCATGCTTCCACTAGACTTATGTTTTGGTTAAAGACACTTAAATACGCTATGCTTGGATGAAAATTCTATATTACTTACTTTGGAATTATGGTTGTCTCTTTGAAATGAATTAATTGTTTGAACATGAATGATGTATGCGTATTTTGGTGTTTTTTAATCATAAATGTCTCTATCCTAACATCTAGAGTGTAGCACATCAAGTTAGAAACCGTTGCCTTGACCAGGTAAAATGTGCCCATGCACTGGATGCTCGAATTGGTCTTACAACAAGTGCACATGGAGAAACCTCAAGCGCAACACCAGCAGGTGGATTCAGGATGATCAAGGTGGCAGTGGTCAAGCAAATACTGAGACAACATAATGAATTCTATGAAGAAATCTAGGAGAGAGTGGGAAGTTAGATTTGTTGTAAACAATTCTTTCCTCTTTCTTAGATCTATTCTATCTCTATTTTTATAGTTTCCTTTCATGTTTAATAGGATTTTAATAAAATCTCCACCTATCTCTCTGGCATGACTAGATAGCAGTTAGATTTTTTTCCTTCTTTAAATAAAGCCTCGCTCCTGCCTGAGAAGGGAGGGCATTATCAGATATAGTTTACATTTTGTTTCTTTTCAGTTGAATCTTGTAATATTGTTTTGATAAATATGAAATGAAGTAATATAATTGAGTTTGGATACTCACTCAAGGGGGCCCACTTGGTGAGGAATCATTGTTAGATAAATAGGATCATTTTCATATAGTTTAAGTTTCCTACATCTTAGTATTGTAATTTTGGTTTTAACACAGTTCCTATTGGAAAGTTGACTCCCAAGGAGTATATGGCTTATTTTGTGTTGTCATTATGGAAAAAAAGTCATATGAAATATTGATAGTAAACTATGAAGTGAAAATTGACTAAGTGTAGAAGATAGAACAAAACAATAACTTACAGTCGATCAGGGCATCAGCGCACATGCGTACGACCACATCAGGATATGCGCATTCAGAATTAAGCTCTATGGTATGTTATTATGCTTACCCTATACACACATGGTATGGAATTGTAGTATAGACAAGTTACAGAAAGAAAAAGTACACCAGCAATCCATAATACAGAGTATGAAGCCAACTTCATGATTTTGATGAGCGTGTAATCTTTTGTTATGTAAAGGCTAAGTGCCTATTGTATTAATTTTTTAATCATGTAGTAAACATGCTTAAGCCAATTTTTTTGGAAGCGTTGTGTTTTATGTTTTTGGGCCGACTAAGGTCTTGTTTGTAGTCCTGTCTATTCAGGCGTATATATATATATATATATAATGCAAAGATACATTTGAAGTGTCATCAACATAGTCAAAGAAGATGCATATCATAGTAGTATGAAGATATCAGTATGAGAGAGAGCCCTTAAAGAAGTTAAGAGAATAAGCGCGTAACTGGAACTGATCAGACATCTGTGTCACATACAACAGTTCATTTTTGGATATAGTGCATATCTATCTTTAGGAGGTTGTAGCCTTCTTTCTCTTTGAGCAGTGAGCTCTTGGATAGTGAGTCCTCACCCCTAACAGGGTTAATTGTAAAAGATTCCTAATTGGGTCAGACCCTTAACTAGGTCATTGTACTCATATTGTAAAGACTGCTTCTAACAGGGCAAAGGAACTTTAACAAGTTCATTATACTAGTACAATATTTGTGGCTACTAATTCCCACCGGGGTTTTCCTCTAATCAAGTTTTCTCCATAATCATATCAAGTGTTATGTGTTCTTGTGTTAAGATTCATTGGATGTATATTTGATTTATGTTTAAGTTTCTGAATTGGAATAATAAGTTAAACATTGATTCACCCCCCCTTCTCAGTGTTTCTAACAAATGGTATCAGAGCCTAGTCCTTAGAGAGAAAATTTTAACCACTTGAGGAGATCATGGATTCAACAGAAGTCAAACATCTAAAAAATAATCTTGAAGCAATCCTTGAAGATCTAGACAGATCTGAGAAAGAAAATGAAGAACTCAAATTAAAATTTGATGGCTCACAAATGCTTATCAAGAAACTAAGGAAAGAACTAAAAGATTTCTCTAGCAATGATTTGAAACTGAATGAAGACAACAAGTCTCTGAAAGATAAGATAGAAGAATTGAATGATCAATTAACTGATAGCTTAACAACTATTCAAGAGAAGAACAAAGAAAACAAACAGTTGGATGAAGAACTCATGCAAGCCAATATGAAAATCTTGGAATTGGAAAATATCAAGACCAAAATTGAATCTAAATTATCATGAGCAAAAGACAAGATTGATAAACTACACACAAGCTCTGATCTGATTCAATCATAGCTCTATGTACAAAAGTTAAAAGGTGACACCACTGGTATGGGATACAAATTATCTCAAATTGAGATCAACTCATCACAAGAAAGAAAGAAAGCTCTAACAGAATCTTCAGAAGAAAAGAAAACTAAAAATCATGAAGAGACTAAAGCAGAAGATAAGAACAAGGTAGTCAACCGTACTTGCTATGCCTGTAACAAGCATGGTCACTTGGAAAGAGATTGTAAGAATGTAAGACCCTTCAATGGTTACTATTTCTCCTATAATAAGTTTGGTCATAGGGCTATTTATTGCAGAACAAATCAAAGAAATCAACCACAACTGAACCAAAGGAATCAAACTCAATTCAATCAGAGAAATCAACCTCAAAGAAACTTGCAGAACATCACACGTCAGATATGTAACTACAATGGACACATAGCTAAGCAATGCAACATGATGAATAACAATACTAGACCTCCTATAATCTGTCACTCATGTGGAAAAGCTGGACATATCTCAAGGTTTTGCAGATCAAGAACAAAAGGATAAGAGAATCCCAAGAAGTCTTTGTTTGAAGAATCAAGAGAAGTCAAGTTTGTGGAAGACAAAGCTAACTCAGATAAAATATGGGTTGAAGTAAAGAAGGATATTGAAGAGAAAAAGGTAGAAGATGCATCCTCAGTTGACTCACCTTCTACTTTTGAATAGTTGACCCTCATGGTCTTAGGGGGAGCTATTCTAGCTTTGAACCCATGTGTGGCTAGTATACTCACCTCTAAGTATGCGCCTATGGATTCATGCATGTAATCATGAATTAAGGTGGTATGCATTCATGCATTGCCTTTACTTTGTTCTGGACAAAGTTTTGAAATTCTCTTTGTAAACCGCTTTACTACAATGAGCATTAAATGAAATTGATCTTTATATAAGTTGACAAAAGATCTTAAAGACCTCACTTTGCATTTAAGATTGGAGCATTTAGAAAGTAGATAGGCATCAAGCATCAAAGAACTACAACTTGAAGGATTAGTTGGTTTGTGAATGGATTATATTTGGAATGGAACCCTAGCAGTCGTGTCATTTTAGAATCATCGTGAAACCCTACTTAACCAAGTCACAAGTAAGTATGGCAACCCCTGTTGTATTTGACATTGCTGAGAGGAAGAGATTTGTTTTTAAGAAGCATCCATTCAAGTCCATACTGGATGATGTCGAAGGAGCATTCTCTAGGACTTTGCTTGGAGTCATACATGTAGAAGACATCTATGCATATGTTTATTGCAAGAAGGAAATAGGTGGAGATAACGACATTGCATCTCTCATGGGTTATATGATGAAACAAGATTATACATTCAAGGATGAATTCGTGCATCTCACTGATATCCCTATCTTTGAGTATTCCAATGTGAACGAGTTCTATAAGCCAGAATGGGTGAAGATATTACTGAGCAGGATACATGATGATCTATACTGGATAGGTGAGGTTCCTGTCTACATCATTGCTAATCTAATTCATGAGATGACTGGAATACCCAAGACTGGACCACTTCTTCCAACTGGTAAAGATGTTAAGAAACAAGCTGAGCAAGAATGCTTATCCAGGAGTGATAGGTACGGTATGATAGTTGATCCCATCAAGGAAGATGACATAAAGCTAGTTACCATGATACTAGGGTATAAATTTTAGCATGCAAGCAGAATAAATAGTATATCTATAGCCACTGTCTTAGCAACAATAAAAATGGTGAAAGACAATACTTAGTACAATCTATGTGAGATATTGCGTGCTCAATTGATTGACAACATCTGAGCTATCAAGCATGACAAGAGCAAGATATTCAGGTTTGGTTCACTAATCATATATCTCTACTTCCACATATTAGGAAAGGTTGAAAATCTTTACCTAGAGAGAAGCAAACCCACCATGTCACAAATTTCACTAAAAGCCACATCGGAGAGTAGTGTGAAGGATTCTATGGACATAGGCATCAAGACATTCAGGATCAAGATGTAGAAAAGGTTCAGGATACCTAAGAAAATAGTTGAGAAGTACAAAGACACCATATGCTTCATGGTGGAAACTATCTGTACTTGCATGGAGGTAGTTGAACCTAGGAAAAAATGGATTCACCCTCTTGGTTATGAAGTCGAGAACATATTTTGGAAGGTTATGCACAAGTTCTCCTATCTGTGCCCAAGGATCCCAATGAACCTAGATGGGGCACTTATAGGGAAAAGACAAATCAAGTTGATTATGTCCTATACAGTGCTAAGAACAAAAGGAAGGCATCTAGGATTACCTCAAATATCCTAAAAGTTCATGGTCTTACACAAGAAGATCTTGACAAAGCTAGAGAAGCTAAGATAGCCAAAGAACTTGAGAAGATTCCCATAGAAGTAAAAACAAAAAAGACTAATGATATGCCCAATCAGAAGAAGAATAAATCAAATGAAGATACATCCGTGCCATCAACCACCATTGATTTGGATGCATCTCCACCATCAATACCTAGCAAGAAGTCTAGAGGAAGGAAGCAAGCGCCTACTAGTCATCCATTCTCAAGAACTTCAAGGAGCAAGGTAAAGAACACGCAAGCTCCTCCTGAGGTAGGTTTCAAACCTAGTCTTAATGTCTTAAGGAACAAAATTGTCAATGAAGGAAGACTAGAGTCTCTCAAGAATGTCTATGACAAATATCAAGAGATAGAAAAATTAGAGATTCATTCTATGATCATTTATCATATGATTAAGTTCAAAAGGACTGTATTAGAACTCAAGACTGTAATACTAGACAAGGTATGGAGCATACTTGATATGTTAAAGAGGAAATAAATTGAAGAGGATATGAGGATAAGGGAAGAAATATTGGATAGTCTTCTCCCGGTGTGCTCGCATGATGAGAAAGTCATTTGTTGGATTT
Organism: Thuja plicata; assembly: GCA_018584345.1. Classification (NCBI taxonomy): domain Eukaryota; kingdom Viridiplantae; phylum Streptophyta; class Pinopsida; order Cupressales; family Cupressaceae; genus Thuja; species Thuja plicata. Next base: position 125,572 of record MU226454.1, read on the forward strand.
AGTCAAGCCGCACCTAAGAACCAAAACAAGAATTCTTCATATCATGAATAAGGAGTATGATTTGGTCGGTGAAGAGAATCAGAAAGCATTTGAGCGGGTATTTCTGGATAGACATATGTAACCATTAATGACACCTACAACTAAGACAACTCTAGTTCCTCCTAAACAGGTTGCAGAACCAGTAATTCAGAATGCACCTAAGACAGGTCCATAGGTTTCAGTGCCCTCAGTCTCAATAGCCTCTGATACAAAAAAGATTCAGGAGATACTATAGTGATTGATGATATCAAGATATCTATGACCGCTTTTGATAATGATATGGATAAGGTTGAAAAATCATTTGTAAACTCGGAAGAGACAGAGACGACATGCACTGATGATACATCTTTGCAACAAGATAAAGTTCCCTCTATAGATTCAATAGATTTGAACAAAGAGGAAGATAATCAAAACAATGAGATACCAGTCATGGAGATCCCAGTTAAAAGTGAGTACATGGAAACTAGTTAGAATACAATATTTACACCATCCATTCAACCATCTACCTCATTGTTGTCAAGTTTAACTCCTGACTCAACAAGTTTGGATTCTTGGGGAGAAGAAGACCTGATCAAGATCAGTGTCCTAGCCAAGGAAAAGGCCAAAGAGAAACAGGTTATGAGGAATCCTCTTTTCTTAGAATGAGTAAACATTCTGAATAACCTAGTACCCGCGGACAAGAAAGTAGCAAAAATTTAGTTTGTGGATGATGTAGATAGTATACTAACAAGCTTCAAAGCACACTTTACAAGCTTAGTAGACTCAGCCACTAGAATTGTAGAAGATGAGTACAAAAAGGAAAGTTTGAATGAACTAGTAAAGAATTTTTCCTTAGATTTAAAGTCATTAAAGATTGGTCAGTCTATGTTGAAAGAGTTGACAGCTAAAGGTAGAAATGTAATAGCCAACTGCATGGACAGGGTGAAATTCACCTCTGAACATATCAAGAAGATAGAGGAGGAAGAAATTTTGGTTGACAGTGTTAGGAACTCAGTCAAGACATCCACGCAAGACATGAACACCTTCAACAGTATCTATCGAGGTCAGCTTGACAAGATAGAAAAAGCTAAAATGGAGATCAATAAGTTAAGGACCCGACAGACTCAATTGAGAAATGCACTTGCACCCTCCTTAGCAGTTATGGATGAGAACATCAAAAAAATTGATGCCACTATTGTCACATATGATCAAGGTCCCTGCATGGACCTGATAAAAATGGAGAAGCTTACTTATGCTCTATGCACCCATCTCCAGACAGTTGATGCAATGAAGGCATTCTGGCAGCAAGAGATAAAGAATCTTCAGTTTGTATATCCAGATGTATATATGGAGTAAGTATCTAAAGACTTACAATTTTGACAAATTTGTCATTCATGTCAAAGGGGGAGTAATATACAAGAATATGTGTAGTATATATTATAAAGTATAATGATATACAGTTTTTGTGTTAGTCAATTTTGAGTAACTTGGCCACATTCCTTTGTTGCCATTAATGACAAAAGGGGAGATTGTTGAAAAGTTGACTCCTAGGGAGTATATGGCTTATTTTGTGTTTTCATTATGGAAACAAAGTCATATGAAGTTTTGATAGTAAACTATGAAGTGAAAATTGACTAAGTGTAGAAGACAAAACATAACAATAACTTACAGTCGATTAGGGCATCAGTGCATGTGCGTACGACCACATCAAGATATGTGCATTCAGACTTAAGCTCTATGGTATGTTATTATGCTTACCCTATACACACATGGTACATAATTGTAGTATGAACAAGTTACATAAATAACAAGTACACCAACAGTCCAGAATACAGAGTATGAAGCCGACTTCATGATTTTGATGAGAATGTAATCTTTTGTTATGTAAAGGCTAAGTGCCTATTGTATTAAGTTTTTAATCATGTAGTAAACATTGTTGTAAAAAATCTTAATCCAATTTGTTTGGAAGCGTTGTGTATTATGTTTTTGGGTCGACTAAGGTCTTGTTTGTAGTCACGTCTATTCAGGCGTAAAGATATATATATGTAATGAAAAGATACATTTGAAGTGTCGTCAGAATAGTTAGAGAAGATGTATAGCAGAGAAGTATGAAGATATTAGTATGAGAGAGAGCCCTTAAAGAATTTAATAGCATAAGCACGTAACTGGAACTGATTAGACATCTGTGTCACATACAAACATCCTCTGCAACATGTTGAGAAGAAACATCATTTTCATTATCACAAGAGATAGCATCCATAATAGACACATCTCTATCATATTGTTCTCCATCATTCTCAATATCATTATCACTAGGTACAACCTCATGTGCAACCTCAGATTCAAAATTTTCAACATTAGAAATTTGGATTGAAACTTCATGGCTTATGCCATTTACTGCAAAGGAATCATCACAACAACTTATATCTGCATCATAATTATCTTCTTGTTCTTTTCACAAAGCCTCCTTAGAATGAGACAAGTGAACTATCTTATTATGCTGATAGAAAGATAAATCTTCATTTTTGAAAATAAGCATGTCCAATTATAGATTCATCTTCATCATCATGACATTCATTTATTTCATTGTTAACATCATAGTCAACATCATAGCTAACATTAAAAAAAATTATTAGATTTAGAATTCTTAGTATTTTTAATACCATTTTACTTAGAAGAAAGTGACCAATGGATTGATTTAGAAAAAAAAGTTCTTGAAACAAACCAACATATATAAACACTTCAACCTTTGGAATTTCACTAGATAATTATAGAATCTTTCATAAAACAAAAGCTTTGATTTCTCCTTTCTTCTTCCTACCTCTTTCTTTAGAAACACTATTTATCCCTCTTGGATGCTCTGCTATAGCTCAGGTGCAATATCTTAAAATTCAGGATCCTCAATATCCTTTATCCAATCCCTAGTATGTTCAATACAATCTACACTTAAATATGCTGGCCAATGAATTGAATTAGGAAATGAGAGTTCCAAAAATACATTAACCCAAAATGACTCCTGTAGATAAAAAGGAATATAAAAACCCCTCATTTTAGCAGAAAACCTTTTGTAAAATAGAAGTGTATATTCTCCCACCTTTCTTTTCATTCTTCTATGTAAAAATACAGTAACTATTTCCTGCATCTCTTGATCTTCTTCAAAAAGTTCCTTATCATGATTTGAATTTGGCATAAGTTCTTCAAAACTAGATGCAATAGAATCATCACTGTCCTCTATGTCACCATACTACCTCCTAAAACAATACAATAGTTCATCCATAGATCCTATTGATTCATGAGGTAACCATTTGAACCAATCCCTAACATCTTCAATTAGAGATATAGAAAAAAGATTCATTAGTACATCCTCATGTGTTATGTTATGGTCATTCATTACATCAACAAACTTCTCTATTTGTTTCTCAGTTGATTGCTCACCCATGCTAGTGAGCTTAGGCAAGTAGTCCCTGACCTTTGATGGAATATTTGGTTACCCAAGGATATTATTGAAATTTATATCCTTACACAACCTACCTCTATGTAGTTGTGACATCTTACTAGGTAGAATAATTACAAACTACCTCTCTCTTCCGTCTCAATTAGTGCTGACCACTTAACAGGGAAAAAAATTATAACTTATTTTCATGGAACAAAATAATTTATCCAATAAAAATAAAATACCTGGAATATGATGAAGTTGCTAAAAACTATTTGATTTGAAGTCACCTCCAAATCACCTTCAAAACTTGGTAGAGCCGCCACCTCTTTACAGAGGAAAAATGAATTAGTTGAGATCTCTTTCCCAACTCTGACCTTCTTTAAATCAGAAACTTACAACACACCCCAATATAGAGTCTCTTATTGATTCCTCTCATGACTATACACATAGTCATAGGAGTCCAAATATATGCTTCCTCTTCACTGCGAGTCCACCTCTTCTCTGTAGTCTTTTTTTCAATCATACACACTGGTGCAAATCAGAGAACTTGGAGTTGCCACTCACCACATGTGAGATAGTATTTGTATTACTTTCAGAATTAGGACTTTCAAACCATATACAATGATAGAAAATAAAAATAGACTCAATCTTATAAACATGAGGAATATCTCTTTGAAAACCATGACTCTATAACCAGACTCTGGGATTGACTCAGTAGAGCAAGGAAACAACTCACTTACACTCACTAATCACTTTAGCTTTTGTATTCCCCAGTAGAGTCACCATTTTGTTGGTGTTTAAAATTTTTTATGTTATGAAAAGATACCAATATACCTTGAGACCGATGTTAGGAGTGGTTAGCTCCAAGTATCAAAGCTCTACATGGTAAGTGGACCAACTATAGGGACAAGACTTCCCTCTACACTTCTGGCTCTAGAAAACCAAGGCAGGTGCATCTAATCCAGATAAATATTTAACTTTCACAAATCCTTATACTCTGGATTTTGACAACAGATAAAAGGTAAGAGAGTATGAAATGATAACCACTCATTTAGTGACCCTTCATTACCATGGAGGAAGCTTTAGCCAAGACATTATAAATAAAGAAGGTACTAGTTCAAGATGAAGAAGGAAGCTCTCAGATCCCCACCATAGATATTTGTGGAAGGTATCGAATGGGATGGATAATACCAGGGCAATGACTATAAAAATAACCCTAATCGATCTGCAGAGAATAAAAAAATCTATCTAAAATAGCAGAGAAAGAACTTGAAATACACAATGTAGAAAATAATTTCAAGCAAACAATGACTTACAATAACAATATCAGATGCACAGTCGATCCCTCTTCCCACCCGCGAACGCTTCGATAAACAATGAGTTTGAATTTTTACTTTTTTTTGTTTATAATATGCATTTGTCAGTTATTCGACCTTTTCTTATCCCTTGAGAAATTTTGACCAAATCATGCCCATAAACAAAATAAAAAATTATTAAGCCTAAAAAGGACTCGGTCGAAATTAAAGGTTGAAAATTGACCTCAAATGTATTGGTGATAGAAGGTAGCATAGAGATGCTCGATATCAAGTGACAAACTATTCTACTAAATCCTCTAACAAGGTCACACCTAACAATGTGTTTGTAACCTTTAACAGGGTTGGCTCTTCACCAAGCTCACTTCAGAAGAGTGAAAATTTTGTGGTACCGGTCCCAAGTGGTTTTTCCCTTAATAGGGTTTCCATGTTAAAAATCCATGTGTCAATGTGTTTATGAGTCATTATTTTAGTGTTTTGCATTACACATAATTAATTTGGATTAATCGGTATACTCTAAGTAATTTACCATTTTTTGGTAAATGAAAGACTGCTATTCGGTAAACTAAAAGAATAAGGTTTAATAGAGCATTCCGAGAAGTAGTAATTTGATGAGTATATTTTGAGGCATTCATCTTATAGGACTGAAGATAACTAGAGGCTTAATATTGTGGTACTAAGTTTTTGGGTTGATTAATTGGAATATTTTTGAGGCCACTGATTCACCCCCCACCCCCCTCTCATTTATTTCTAACAATTGGTATCAAAGCATGTATGCTTAGAAAGGAAGTTTAACAGCTCAAGCAAAAGATCACAAGATGAACAGGCGATATGTGGCCAAGTTAAATAAAGACAACTTTGCATCATGGCAAAGCATAATAAGACTCCACTTATCAGGTATTGGTAATGATGTTACTCAACACCTTGATACTGAATATGTGTTTCCTACAGGACCTCACACTCTTGAGAAATTAAGAGAAAAGCATGAGCATAATTGCATGATGATAGAACTTTCTTCCTCACTCTCCAATGCTAAGTTTGAAGATGTCAAAACCTGCACCTCTGCAAAGTAAATGTGGGCTAAGATGAAGCTAGTAAATGGAAGAGATGTTAATGTACTAAGAGCCAAGGCAGAAATCCTGAGAGGGAGGTTTGATGATCTAAGGATGAAAGAAAAACAAAATATCACTTAGTATAGCTACAGAATCAAAGAGGTAGTCAATGCTATCTGAGGAGATGGAGGTGTACTTGAAGAGGAGACAATGGTAAGTAAAATCTTAAGAACCTTACTGCCTAAATATACTATTAGAGTTTCAACTATACAAGAAATGAGAGTAGTTGTGAACAATACAGTTACTCTAGATAGTTTGATTGGTAGACTGGTTTCATTTGAGGTGAATATCTTTGATAATAGTGTCTTACCATCTATAGAGTTTGCATCCAAATCTTCTTTGAAAATAATTAAATCAAGTCATAGACACTCTGTTAGAAATGATAGTAAAAGTGATAATGATGATCAAGATCTTGATGAGATTGAAGCACTAATGGAAAGAAGATTGCAGAGAAGCAAAGGTAAATTACCACTTGTATGTTTTAATTGTAAAGAGGTTGGACACTTTGCTGCAAGATGTCCTAATAGAAGAAAAGATGATAGAAGTAATGACATATCATATGAGAAGAAGTTTGATAGAGGTGATAATAGAGATTACCAAAGCAACCGACAATCTGACAAAAGAGATACCCGAGAATACAAGGACAAAGAGAAGAAATCTTGTTACCTAGCTGAGAACAGAGCTAATGACACTGACATCGAATCTGAAGAAGACATTGAGATGGTATTAGTAGCCATGAAGGATGTCTCAGAAGAAGAAGAAGAAAGGTATGAAATTGCACTCATATCTAAGGTTAGTAAGAATGATGTGTGGATCATAGATAGTGGCTGCACTCACCACATGACCGGTGATAAGAAAATTTTTGAAACTTTTGAATACTATAATGTCGGTTTAGTTAGAATGTGTAATGACGCACCTTGTCCAGTTGAAGATAAAGGAACCATAATGTTGAATAACTTGATCAAATATGAAAATTCTTACTAGGTAAAAGGACTGAATTATAATCTATTAAGTGTTTCACAGCTGAACAATATAGGTCACAAAGTAGCATTTGAAAATAAGAAGGCAAAGATCTTCAATGAATCAAGAAGGTTGATCGGAACTGGTGAACAAACAAAAGGTAACCTTTTCTATCTTGATGACATTAACACCACTTGTTTGATGGCTAGAAATGAAGACATATGGCTGTGGTACAAGAGATTGTGTCATGCAAATTTTGACAACATAATAAAGATAAGAAATAAAAGAAAAGTCAGAGGCTTACCGAGCATGACTAAGCCCGAGCATATCATGTGCAAGAATTGTCAAAAAGGTAAGATGACAAAGTCTAGTTTCAAGAGTAAAGCCCATACATCTAATGCAATTCTAGAATTATTCTATACTAATCTATGTGGACCCATGAGGATAAAGAGCTACTATGGAGATAGGTATTTCATTCTCTTTGTAGATGATTATTCTAGAATGATGACAGTTGTGTTTTTAAAAGATAAATCAGAAGCATTCATGATGTTTAAATGGTATAAGGTTGTGGTAGAAAAACAAAGTGATAAGAAATTGAAATGCTTAAGGTCAGATAGAGGAGGGGAATTTACTTCAGATGAATTCACTAACTACTGCAATGAGCATGGAATTAAAAGATAGGTTTCTACACCAAGAACACCACAACAAAATGGAATTGTTGAAAGGAGAAATAGATCAATTATTGATTGTGCAAGAACATTGATGATTGAGAAAAGCATCACTCAAAATTTATGGAGGGAAGCTGTTAGTACTATTGTCTACACATTAAATAGAGTACAATTGAAGAAGGACACAAAGAAGACACCCTATGAGCTTTGGTATGGTCATACACGCAATGTAAGTTACTTCAGAATCTTTGGTAGTCAATGTTTTATTTTCAAGGATGATAGAAATGGAAAACTTGACTCCAAAAGTGAAGAAGGTATCTTCCTAAGGTATTCAACCAAAAGCAAGGCTTATAAATGTCTTAACAAGTCATCTAACAATATCATTGAAAGTGCAAATGTGAAAATAGATGAATTTGTAGAAAAGAATGATAAGGAAAGAAGAAAAATGCCAGAGGACTACAACAGGTTTGTTTATATTGAAGAACCTGACACTCTACCCGAGAAATAGTGTATCACTCCTGAGCAACAAAAAATTGCACCTGAGCATCAGGCTGCAATTACCAAAAATGAGGAAAATCCTCAAGATGATGTTCTGAGCGATGGAGATCAGAATGAAGGTCAAGATGATGATTAGAATGATGAACATAAAACTGAACCGAAACTTGCCAAGTATGTCAGAAGACATCATCCACAAAATCAGATCATAGGAGACAAGAAGGTTGGAATGATAACAAGAAGTAAGTCACTAAACACCAAATGTTTACTTTGTGATTTTGAGCCTAAATCTGTTAATACTACACTTGAAAATGAGGAATGGGTCAGTGCTATGAATAAAGAAAAAGAACAATTTTAGGAAAACATTACATGGACACTATTACCGAGACCAAATGACAAGAATGTCATCAATACCAAATGGATATTCAAAAAAAAGCTGAATGAGAATGGAGAAGTCACAAGAAACAAAGCAAGATTAGTATGCAAGGGATATGCACAAGAAGAAGGTATTTATTATGGTGAAACCTTTTCACCCATTGCTAGACTAGAAGGAGTTATAATCTTACCTACTTACGTTGCATACAAAGGATTCAAGGTATACCAGATGGATGTTAAATCTGCATTCCTAAATGGAATACTTGAAGAAGAGGTATACATTGAACAACCATAAGGGTTTGTTTATCCAGACAAGAGAAACATGTTATGTAGACTACATAAAGCCTTGTATAGATTGAAACAAGCTCCTAGAGCCTGGTATGAAAGACTTCACTCTTATCTCATTAGCATTGAATTTATAAGAACAAGTGAAAATATCAATCTATACTTAAAAGAAGATATCGATGGTAATATTCTAATTGCTGAAATTTTTGTTGATGATATCATTTTTGGGGGAAATGAAATGTTATACAAATCCTTTGCTAATGAAATAGAAAAGAGTTTGAAATGTCTATGTTTGGGGAGATCAAATTCTTTCTTGGTCTACAGATTCTTCAACAAGATGCAGGCATATATATCACTCAGTCCAAATACATCAAGGAAGTGCTGAAGATATTCAAGATGGAAGATTCCAAACCAGTTGGAACACCTATGGCTATCAGATGTAAGCTGACAAAAGAAGACAAATAAAATGAGGTAAATCAGACATTGTATAGATCAATGATTGGCAAACTAATGTATGTTGTTCATACCAGACCAGATATAACACATGCAGTTGGAATAGTTGCAATATTCTCTGCTAATCCCAAAGAATCACATATGACTGCTGTCAAGAGAATTCTAAGATATCTGAAGAACACCGAGGACTATGGCTTATGGTATAAAAGAGAAGGAAAATTCAAGCTACAAGTCTATACAGATGTTGATTGGGCTAGAAACATTGATGACCAAAAGAGCACAACTGGAGGAGCATTCTTCATGGGTGATAGACTTGTCACATGGATCAGCAAGAAGCAAGGATGCATCTCTCAGTCTACTATAGAAGTAGAATATGTGGCTACTGCTGCAAATTGCTCCAATATTGCATGGATCAAATAGTTACTGGAAGGTATGAATATGAAGATTCTTGAACTAGTGATTATCTATTGTGATAATACTAGTGCAATAAACATATCAAAGAATCCATTCATGCATGCTAAGACTAAGCATGAAGCAATCAAGTATCATTATCTAAGAGAACAAGTGCAAGAAAAGGAAGTGATACTATAATATGTTAAATCAAAGGAACAATTAGTTGATATATTCACCAAGCCATTACTGAAAGATACATTTGAGTACATAAGAAAGAGACTAGGGGTACAACCCTTGTCTATCGGTCAGTAAGCTGACTAGAAGGTTGCATCAGCCTATAACAAATCAGAAGATCATTCATGTTGATGCAAGCATAGAGATGGATAGAAATAGATACATCTGTACACAACAAGGTACAAACCTGTACAGAACACCAGAGTCAATATATTGCTGATGGATAGGGAAATTCAAGGAATATATTATAAAAAGGATGAAAGATAATATAGAAGAAAATTGTTTGGCATTATTGTCAAAGGGAGAGATTATCTCATTATCAAGAATCAAAAGGGAGAAAGATCCTCATTAGTATAAGGGAGAGATTATCTCATTATCAGGAAGAGATTATATCATTATCCACAGGGATAGATTGATTACATATGAAATATACATCAAAGGGAGAGGAGTAACAAAAGGATGAGAATACACACAAAGGGAGAGATGACTCATTACTGTCAAAGGAAAAAGAGATTATCAAGAAGAGGAACAGTCAAGGAACAACACAGAATAGAGACAAAAGCTACTACATCTATCTAGTGAAGGGATTGAAGATTGAAGATATCACTCTGCAAGAAACAAATCTAAGCTATTTGAGCTTACCGAGAGCTAAACATTTGTAATATTTACAATAGGAAATATTGATTAAAGTGTTATATTTCATATTGTATTACTAATAATGTAGTGTAATAATGTAGTGTGTTTCCATCAATGCCAAAGAGAGAGATTGATGACATGTAACTGATTGAATGTTTGAAGATGTGAAGTCGATCACCAAAATGCAGAAAGATAATGCAAGACATTAAATCAATTAATGGATTGTCTTTTCATTGATGTCAACTTGATATAATTTTATCGATTATATTCAAAGTGTCAAAGAATTCAGAGAATTAGAGAGATAAATATTATGCTTTTAGTAATGCATAAAAGACAATCATTCACTAAGTGACTACAAACACTGATGGCTAGTGGAACTTGGTGGACAGAGATCACCAAAAGTTAAGTCACAGTGATGCCCAAGCAAAGAACTCGATGAGCATTACTGACAAGCAGAATCACAAGCATACACAACGGCCAGAATTACAGTGTAACCCGATGGACAAACAAGCCCGAAGGACAGACAACCCCGACGGACAGACAACCCCGACGGAGAACTAAAGTATTGACTGAAGCTAACAAGATTTAAAAAACTGAAGTCAACTGGAGTTCAGAAATAACAAAATATCTAGCTAGCAGAGCTAAATATAGACTTAACTGGTAGTTATCATTGTTTTCATCGACAAGATAAAGCAAGAGATAAGTAAAGGATTTAAAGTTGTTTTGTCTATTTGGAAAGAAGATTTCTATGAGATAAAACATGAGTTATGCTTTAAATCATATTGGTGAGAATTGTGGATCACGCCAAGATCAAGAAAGTTAAGAACCTAGAAATGGTGATATCATGTCTATAATGAGACAACTTAATTCATGATGAAATAAGCAAGGGGAGTGAATAGAAAAGAGGATGCTAAAAAGAAATCGATGAAGGACAACTTCATACAGTACTGATCAATCAAGATAAGGAAAGAGCTAAGGATTTTTGCAAACACCGAGCAACATAGGGACACAGCATCACTGAGAAGAAAGTGGAGCAAAGGTCTTGAAAAGCTATATTGATCAGAATGGTTTAATGAGATTACAATAGATCTGAAAATATGCAAGCATAAGTTGTATATGTGAACAGATAATATTTTTTTAGTTTAACCATTGATTTAGAAAGTCTCTTAACCGAGAAGGATTTAAAGATCCTTTCTATATTGAGATACATCCCAAGGAGTATCAAAAAGTTTGATCATGAAGATAGCATGAGATGCCAGATACCATTTGAAAAACTACACTGGGTTTGGTCATAGAAGGTAGCATAGAGATGCCTGATATCAAGTGACAAACTATTCTACTAAATCATCTAACAAGGTCACACCTAATAGTGTGTTTGTAACCTTTAATAGTGTTGGCTCTTCACTGAGCTCACTTTAGAAGAGTGAAAATTTTGGGTTACTGGTCCTAAGTGGTTTTTCCCTTAATAGGGTTTCCATGTTAAAAATCCATGTGTCAATGTGTTTATGAGTCATTACTTTAGTGTTTTGCATTACACATAACTAATCTAGATTGATCGGTATACTCTAAGTAATTTACTGTTTTTAGTAAATGAAAGACTGTTATTCGATAAACTAAAAGAATAAGGTTTAACAGAGCATTTCGAGCAATGGTAATTTGATAAGTGTATTTGAAGGCATTCATCTTATAGGACTGAAGATAACTAGAGGCTTAATATTGTGGTACTAATTTTTTGGGTTGATTAATTAGAATATTTTTGAGGCCATTGATTCACCCCCTTCCCCCTCCTCTCAATTATTTCTAACAACTTTGATCCTTGGTCATTCTCTCCTTCCTCCTCAATTTTATAGGTAACCAAATTTTGGGTCTGAAACTTGTAGGCAAGATCTCCCAGGCGTCACCAATTGTGTATATATCTATACAGACAACCCAAGGCACACAATACATTTACCCTTATTTGAGATTCTTTTTTGGAGGTTAAGTTGAGGCCCTTTTGACATATCTTTCTCTTTCATTTCACTCATGGACTCTCTCACTTGTCAGACACGTATCGTGTCTGCAAAACTTTAGAAGAGATGGCTAGGAGGCTTCTTGCTAGAAACCTTGTCATTATGACATGTATTGGGAGTGGAGTTCGAGACAAGTTCATTTATTTCTGTTCAATAGATGTCTCATGGCTGGGTGATTCTTTTCTATTTTGGGATGTGTGTTCAGTTCTTAATACAACTCTTTTGCAAACTCAATTGTGGCATTCCTTTCCCAATTGCCAAAATCATGATGGATCGAGGTGGCACTTTTGCACTACACACACCATGATGGGAGAATGTTTTATAGTTATATGATTGGCTATAAGAGGGGGATTTTTTTCTATTTTATGGGTTGTCTAGTTAGAGCATAGAGAAATGATAACAGATTTGTCAAATAGACTATATTTTTCAGTATTGTTTAAGACAACTATTTGCAAGACTTTGTTTATATATTGTTTATGTTAATTTGGAATATAGATTCCTCTCAGGTGAGGGTTTTAGGTTTTGAGTTAATACTAAATATCTTGGGAACCTATGTCATTTTAAAGTATATAGTTATCCTATTTAGACTCTAGCATTTTCACTTATGGAATCATCTCTAATTTTGGACCATGTTTGATAACTCTTCCAATCAAGGGTGATTTTGTATCTAGAATTGTTTCATGTCTATGAAGTGCTAAAATTTAATAGATGAATAGCATTATTTTGAAGTTATTTACCATTTTCTAGCTTCTATAGATGCACCCATGAAATGGAATAAAAATTATTTAACATGTGTCCAATTTGGTTATTTTGTTCTCATTTCAACAATGAAGGGACTATGGTATATTATGTCAAAATATAGGACATTATATGCTTGCTAATTTTATGATCAAGCTTGTTTCATTGATTAGTTTTCTAAATTATTGTCAAAAGATCTAGAGCATCACCTTAGTGTATCTTTAATTCAGTTCTCTTCCCTTTTCAAAAGCCCTACTCATGAAGAGTCTACTTTTCAATTCTGGAGGTTGTTTCAATGGTAGCATTTTGGTCCCACACCATTCAAACTTCCCATAAGATCTATTACCTTTCTGAGTCGCAAAATTTAGGATCAACAATAATCACATGAATTCGAGAGAAAAACATAAAAATAGATCTAAAATTCATGGTTTTATCTAACGTGTTTGTTCATTATGTAGGTACATGTATCATATTCATTAATGAATATTTTAAGTTGATATCATAAATTTCACAACATGTGGGGAAAATGGGATCCCACAAGGGTTTATCCTAGCACATTTTCCTCTTATGCTTTGACAAAAATAGGACACTAGTACTCATTGAGTTTAATTGAGAAGATAATCATCATTTATAATAGTGACTCCTTTGAGTTCACTATCAAAAATAATACGTGTCTCCTCAATAGAAAACAATGAGTAACAATGCGATCAGAATAAAGCATAAAGACATGGTGAGAATAATAGTCATCATCTGTTGTCATAAAACAGTTGCAATAAATAATGTGTACACTGATGGAAGCAATAAAGATATACATAGTCATTGTTATGAAAATAGAGGAGGTGGAGACAATGATTAAAAAAACATGAAAGATAATGATTATATATGTGAAAGGTATAGAGAAGATATTTTCGTTTGGAAACAAAGAAAATAAGACCACTATAGCACAAAGGACAAAGTATCACTACCATTTAGGAGCATGTATAAGGTCTATGACAATAACATGGAATAGAATGCTAAGATGTTGAATATAATGGGAAATCTATTTAAAGGAGTGAAAGAAAATGATCAAAAGTTTGTAAGACAGTGAGCACCATCAAGATCACACATCACTATTATAAAAGGAGCATGAACATATCATGACAATAATTTAAACCATTTTAAAAGAGAAACCATAATGAAAGTTTCATATTCTGGACATAAAGTATAGTGGTTTAGCATGAAATATCAAAAAGACATAACATATTGAGGGAGGATACAACTAAAAATTATCAAAAGAGCATAGAGCAATATTGAATCTTTAATGTCTAATAATATTGAGAGCAATTTATGTATCAAGGAAAAGGTGCCTACTATTGAAGAGAACCATGCATTGTTACAACAAGGATACCAGAGATCCAATTCCATGATAGTGTTAAATCATGACATAAGTAACAGAGAAAATGAATATAAGGGCAATTATTTATGTTATAAATGTACCTTCAAGATAACATATATGAACACAATGTTGTAAAATAGGATTTCTGATCAACTAAAGTGAAAAAAGATATAAAGATTCTCACTGTGATTTTGTTGTTCAAAGGCTAATAGAATTTTGAAGTATAGTAGCATGAAAAGAATTTCCAAGGAATACAATAAGAAGAAAAACTATTGTTACAATGACAATAGTGATATTACAATAAAAGGCATGTGGATTTTGGAATCCATAGATAGAGGTTCATTGAAATAATAGAGAGTTAAAATATCAAAATGAACACAATGGTTCAAAATGTGAGAAAGTAATGGCATTATTGTCATAAACGTACATTCATAAGGCTTATGATAATGGACTCTATCTTTTCAATGTAAAAGATCTCCCAACAAAGGATACCTAGCTTTTTTTATCACAACACTGACACATATAAAGGATAAGTACAACCAAATGAAAAAAATAGTGATATTACAATGCAATGATAGTGGTAGGGTACCTTCTATTGTGGAGCAGATGTGAGATGTATTGTGACTGCAGTAAGAGTTAATTTTTATAGAGAAAACATGACAATACATTTGAAACAAGGAACAAAAGAAATAACCCAGAAATGGAAGTTCAAAAGATGAAACCCTCAAGGAGAATACATAGCCATTACCAAAGGACATAAAAGTATGTTAGAATTTGAAGAACACAAAGATCCCATTTTATATGGAAACCCTCATTCATGTAGATGAAGACATAATATACAACAAAGGAAACAAAACATAGATTCGTGACTTCCACAGAGGGATGAAACCCTTGAAATCTTGTTAAGAAATGGAGAAATCATTTATAAACCCCCAATAATATATATATATATATATATATATATATATATATATATATATAGATATCAAACATTTATACATTTTTCAAGTGTCTATAATAGATTAAAAAAAAAGGAAATAACAGGGCTCTAGAGGCCATGGCCGGTATAATGGCCTTAAATTCTATAAAATACCTACTTACAAACCCTCAAAAGCATAAATTTATAGAAAACATGGAAATCAAAGCATAGATATCAAATATATAGAAGAAAACATAATTTGTTTATTATTTTTCCTGTACAAAAGGAGCTTGGGGGGCACTACAATGAAAATATATACCTGTATATGGGAAAAATATATGTAAAAATCTGCAACCAAATCCTTAAGAGACCCTCGATGAAGTTAAAACCCTAGCATCCCCCATGGTGGAAACAACTAGAGAAAAAAATGAAACGATCAAAGTGAAGTAGGTGGTTTTGTTTTAGGCTTTCTTTGAATTTCCCTAGAGGACTGATAAGTAGAGATGCATGTTTCTTGCCTTTATTTTATTATATTTTCTTGTTTATGTTTTATGCATGATGTATTATTTTGCATTAGATTCAAATTGTAAAAGTCTTCATAATGTCCATTATAAATCATTTAGTGACATAAATGCAAACTAGGATTTTTATGCCTTAGCCTATATGATGTTTTTGATTACGGTAACTGCAAGTTTTGAAGGGGCCCTGAAACCCTTTAACATAACAAAATAAAGATAGACAGTCTAGCACTAAATGACAAAAATTTGTCACAGCAGTTGACAGAAACCAAAAAGGGCTTTACCCCTGATTACAAAGTGAAAATCATAACCAAAAAGAAGCGATGCCCTAAATAGAAAATCTTCCAGCAAGACGGGCACGAAAAACCTCCCAACAACATTCTTAGTCCAGCATTTTGACAAACTCTTCGGCCTCCACCATCTGGTTCTTAGCCTATATGATGTTTATTTGCATGACTTTAAATGTACAATATTGGCTAAAGTTGATGTTAATATGAGTCACCTTATCCAATATTCTTAATAATGCAATTAAATCATTATGTAAGGATGAGTTAAGTGGTCAAACTAGACGTCTAGATGAAATTTCATACATTGTAGAGAAGAATGTGAGAGTGATTGTTGACTTCATGGGTAGTTACACATCACTTTGAGGGTCCACATCTGTGAAGCATCCATTAGAGAGGGTTTTGTTGTAGTTAATTGCATGATACTAGTAGTTCCACCCCTTTTTTCTATAAATATTCATTTTCTCAACCCCATGTAGATTTTGATCTATAAGTCCTCTTCCCTTCTATTATTTTTGGAGAGTTCTAAGTTTGATGCGTTCAGTATCAACTCATGCATAAATTGTAGCTCATATTGCATATTTTTTGTTTGTAATGAAGAGATCCCAGATTATTCAATAACATAAGCTTGTTTCCTCCCCAATTTTTTGGTTTTGAGTATTGTCTGTGAATGGCATGATATTAATGTTTTGTTTTTCCTTGATTTTATCAAGTTCCTTCACTGTTGAATGCAAACATTAACATGCTATAGTGCAGGTTTGTGATTGTGTTTAATTTCCTAGTGTAGAAACATTATGAAAATAACATTATTTTCCTTCTTCAAGGATTAAAAAAATAAAAGCTTTCATAAGAGTCTATTTTGCAAGCATGTCTAGCCGATTTGTGAGATTATTTAGTCTTCCTAGTTGAGTGATTTTGTAATTTTTCATCAGTATTGCAAGTTTCAACCCCTTTTGGTGTATCACTCATTAACATAGATTCTTCAATTAAAATAAATACACTTCTATCCCTTTTCCCAGTCAATTTAGTTTTTAGCATATTTAAAGGGGACTCGACCCATAATCCAAAGGTTCATCTCCACAATGAGAAACCCACAAGCTTGGATATGTTCCCATGTTGCATGATATTGTTGAGTTTTCGAGCTCAACTCTCAGGTGTAAATCCCTATGACAACATAACCCTTGAAAAAGGTAGAGATTCACCTACTCATTTTCCTTTACAAATCTTCTCCTATTCTACACTTCTTCATTCTAATAACCAATGACATGATTCTCTAAATGACCCCTTAAAAAATACATTTCTAGAGTTTTGGAAATCTTTTCAGGTTCTTGATCTTTCTTCTTTGTCTCCTCTGTCTCTTATATCTTTTCTTCTTATTTTTCTTCCATGTAGATGTAATCACCTAAAAAATGGTCACCTAAACCCTAAACCCCCAATCTCAATAATTAATCAAGAAACCCTAGTATTGATTATTCTAAG
The DNA here is from genome assembly GCA_018584345.1 of Thuja plicata. NCBI lineage: Eukaryota > Viridiplantae > Streptophyta > Pinopsida > Cupressales > Cupressaceae > Thuja > Thuja plicata. Next base: position 143,272 of record MU226454.1, read on the forward strand.
TCCTAAATCAAACAAAAAATTATCAAATTCGGACTGATCTGACCTAAAACCTAGGTCCTAATTATTCATCTTACTTGATTAATTAATTAATTCCTAAAAACACATTACATTGGCAAATAAACTTTATACTATTATTTAATTGATATTATGACATATTAATTAAATAAAAATTACTAAATTGTCAATTTAATCAAAAAGGAATTAAATTAATTATAAAAACATAAATGTGTATTCAAAATCAATTAATTTATTAAAAATGCATATGACATCATCAAATTCAGTTGACTGATTATCAAAATGGAAACAATCTAGTTC
>MU226454.1:143636-160277 GCA_018584345.1 Thuja plicata
GACATCATCAAATTCAGTTGACTGATTATCAAAATGGAAACAATCTAGTTCCACTCAGTTAACTGATTCTCCACTGTTTATCATTTTGGAAACATTTCAGTTAACTGTAAACTGATTTTGGAAGTTTTCAAAATAACTGATCAGTCAATTCAGTCAACTAACTCTCTCGACCAATCGAATCACTTGCACATGGATTGTGCTTCTTCAATTGAATCTGAGCCACTCTTTTTGTTCGATCTCGACCGTCGATTCGAGAGAGATTTCTATAAAAGAGAAATTCTTTTCCTTCACAAAGGATAATAACTTTTTATCTAATGCTATTATGTTGCATTTTCATCTTATCTTTCTTGCATTCTTAGCATTTATTTAATATTGTTGTTTACTTTTATTCAAGCATGCAAATCTAATCATTAGAGCACATTCAATTTGGGTTTTAAAAAGAATATTTCACTTTTCAATTTGGTGCTTCTAAAATCAATCTTAAGTAGCTTGGATGAACAACAAACTGCATATGCATATCATCTTAGATCATTTATCATAGCTTAAAATCCTTCATTTAGGTCTTCGGTGTAGTCACTGAGCTTGCAATGACCTGAGAGCAAGCTCATACTCTTGCCTTCTAGAAGGCAACAAGTCGACTCTTTCAGACATGCAAGATGAATTAATCAATATTCATTTTTGTATGCAACTGAAGTACAATGACCATGTTGAAGTGTACTGCTAATTAAGAAGGCCACTTTTAGCATGCACAGTAGAGAGGTCCATTAGTATCACAATATTCTAGTTATTGTGCCTCCCAATTCAATTCTTCATCTACTTTGACATTTATGCTTTCAAAAATTCTTCTAGTTCTCTTGTTATTGCACCTATAGGCCTTGATTATGGATGACTCAGAAAATGATCCCTTCCTCACATCTTGAATCAAATTTTCCCAAGTCATCTTAATCTATTTTGATGTAGAAATTTCTTCTAAATATTTAGAAGTATTTGAAAATGGAAACAAAGCTCAAAGGGGGAATTAGGTCATTGAACCTCAATAGTACTCTATATAGAATGCAGACAAAGCTATGAACTACTTCTCTCCAACATATTTAAAATATATTTTCTTCTTTCATCATTATTTTCTTGCTATTTATTAAACTATTCCATTTTTCCTTTCTACAACCCCATTCTGATTAGGTATTCTAGGAGTAGACAATTGCATCCTAATACCATGATCTTCACAAAATTTATCAAATTCATTTGAAGTAAATTCACCCCCTCTATTAGACCTTAGAAATTTATCTTAGCATCTATTTCATTCTCAACCAAATATTTGAAAGATTTAAACTTCCCTAGAGGTTCTAATTTTTCTCTTAAGACATTTTACCTTTCATCATTGATTTGTTTTTCCATATTAGTCCATAGAAATCTGTATGCACCTTTTCCAAAGGTTTTTTTATTGGAAAAATCCTTTCTCTTGAATTTTGTCCTTGATTTCTTTCTAATCTGACATTCCTTAAATAAAGTGTTTATAGGCTTGATGATCCTTGACATGTTTCAAACTTCATTTGTAGAGATTATATTTACCATATTCTCAAAGTTGATGTGACACATCCTCTTGTACCACAATCATAAATCACTGGATTTTGCGAACAAACATATACCTTAACAAACCTCTTTAAGTTGATAAACATTACCATCGGTCTTGGATCCTTCTACCACAAGTTTTTATGAACTCCCTTTTCTGATTTCAAAACCTATGTCATGAAATAAAAGTTTATATCCTTTGCAGTTATGCATTTGACTAACAATCAATCAATCGTGTCTTAATCCTCTAACATTAAGAACATTTTTTTTCTTATTCCTTCCATCAATTATTGTAGTTCCCATTCAATAGATTAGGGTATCTCCCTCATCACCAAATTTGATAGATCCTCCATTCCACTTCTCAAGATTCATAAAATTTCCTTTATCACCAATCATGTGATGGGAATATCCACTATCAATCACCAAAGTATTTGGTTCTGCTTTTGCATGAAAAGTAGTCCACACAATCATTGATCTTGTTACAAGACATTTTGTAATTCTTGATATCGTCCTTTTTATCATCACATTTTATAGTCATGAAGAGAGCCTCATCACTTGAATCACTTTGAGTTTCATCTTTCAAGGAGGAATTATTATCTTTGGAATAAATACTTCTTTTATGTCATTGTCTTTTACTACTATACTCTGACTCTCTAAAAGGGCATAGATAAGAATAATAACCAATTCTACCACAATTAAAACATTCAATAGGTAACTTACCTTTTTAATTTATATTTCCTTTCTTCAACCTCTTTACAAAATTAGCTTCAACATCTTTAAAGCCATCAAGTTGATCAAAATCTTCCATAATATTTTTACTAACTTTGAATGTAGTTAATTCTATCATTTCATATGCAGTCCGAGCACTACGCGACTAATCTATGTGTAACTTTCAAATTCATTTATTTTTTCAATCACAGAGACCTTAGAGCTATAGGTTTTCGGAAGAGATCTTATAATATTTTTCATAACCTCATCTTCTTTTATTTCTCCATCAATACCTCTGATTCTATTTACTACTTAATGTACCCAAACCATATAATTTACAGAGTCTTCATCTTCATCCATCTTTATAGTTTCAAATCTAGTTTTGAAATTTTGTATCTTCATCTACTTTACCTTATTTTCTCCTTTGAATATGCTATCAACCTTATCCTAAACTTTTTTAGTGGTAGTAAAATGCATTACATTCACAAGTTCTAAATCTACAAGTCCATTCATGATTTCATTTCTTGCCTTATCATTGTTTCCATATGTCCTAATTTTTGCAGCATTAGAAGAAGGACCAAAAAGGAGGAGTATAACCAAATTTGTCAGAGTGCTAGAGACTAAATCTTACTGATTGTAAATGCACCTCCATTCTTAATTTCTAGAGAGAAAATTTTTAATCATCAAGCTTAGGAACTTTTGAGAACCACCATTCACTTTCCTAGAGCTTCCTCAAGTAGTTAAGCTTACTTTAGAGAAACTAGGCTCTAATACCAATTTTTGAACACACCCAGAAACTAAGAGGGGGGTGAATAAGTCTAAAAAAATCTTATATTTTTTTTTTACTTTAGTTCCAAGCATTAGTCTTTAATCAACATTAGTAAAAAATAAAACATTTAATATCAATACACAAAGAAAACCAAATTTACGTGGATAATACAAAGATAGAAAAACCATAGTGAAAATCAACACAATATATGAAAACTATTACAAGAAGATCACTACTAGACTTTCTTCCAAGACACACTATCTTTGGTCAAGATACCAGGGACCTAAGAGGAGACTCACTATCTCAACATAATATACATGAAATGATGTATAATGAAATAGGCCTTTGACAAACTACTTCCATCATTCTTCTTAGAATATAGATACTTTTGACATGATGTGTCAAGCAATAAATATCAATTTAGTTCCATAGCTTTCACCACACATTTATACTCACTCAAGCTTTCACCTCCCACATGTTACACATGATCCACATAGTTTGTATTTGATTCAATATGCTATTTGTATTATCTAGATCATTGTCAATCATTAACTAGGTTATTTAAAATAAGGGACAATGGGTAATCCCAAAAGGTCAACCAAAAAGAAATTTGTGGTGAAGGTGGTCCTATCCAGGAGATACAAAGGACCCAAATCAACATAAAAAGTATCCAATGTGATCCCAAATGTCACAAATGCTTGGCACACCTCCTCAAAATTCAAGAAGAGGCTAATGTATCACAACAATTAGTCAACACCCAAAAACAAATCTTCAACATGAAACCACTTAATGAGGATCTACACACAACAAGGTGAAACCCAAAATCAACTCAACACATCATCTACTACAATCAGGAACGTGACATAAGAAAGAGATCCAACCCTATTGATCAAATAGCGATAAATAAGTCTATAAACCAACTCAGACATAATGCAACACAAAAGAGCTCAATTACTCGTATGAAGACCACATAGAGATGTTACTTGAATACCCAACATCATTTCCAAGAATAAATATCATATTTCCTCAATAATCAAGTTGCCACAACCATTCTTGCATACAATTCTTCATAACTAAAATATTAGGAAAACATAGTCATTAAGCACATTACCAATAACATGCTTGTGGTACACATGTCTCTACTAGAAAATTGAGCTAAGACATTGCAAATACATATGAACATTCCTTGCAAGCTGCAATATAATAAAAATTAATGTAAAGAAATGTGGAGCATTTCCCAAACTAGTCCTAACAAATGCCCAACTTGCCAACATACTGCATACATCTGAAACATCAATGCTAACACTAGGGAATCGAAAAGATAGAAGTGAAACACACATAGAACATATAATTTATATTTGGATTGTAAGGCCCTATCATCAAATATGGAGGAATACAAAACATTATTTGAGGCAAGTGGTAGAGCACTTCTTTGTAAACACACACACTTAACATTCTTCAATTATCAAAATACCTCAATTGTTCATCAACACACATTATGCCATCCATTCTAGTGTCATACTTCTAATCCTCATCTTAGTTTTTCAATGATCAATATACCTTTATTTTATTGAAAACATTCTACCATCCATGCTAGTGTCATGCTTCTAATTCTCATATTAACAAAGTCAGGCTTCTAATCCTCATCTTGATAGTGTTATGCTTCTAATTCTTATCTTAATTCTAACTTTGATGACTCAAGTTGATTCTAGAAATGTCCATGTTCATGGCTCAAGTTATAGTTAAAATGAATGTGCTCATAATCTTGATTTTAGGTATGTATAAGGTCATTTAATTCCATATTATTGGTTTTGGAAAGGTCTTTAACTAGATCCGTTTCTACACAAATATGTGTAACATAATTTTTTTCTTAGGGTTTAACTCATAGTTTATGTTACTCTTATATTTATAATAACCTTTGAGGCCTCTTCATGCCAAAGATGCATGGTGAAGATAGGGAACCTTACCTACATAAGTAATTTGGAAGGTGTCTCCTCTAATGGGTCAAAGTTGGATTCTAGTTTTATAAATAGAGATCACATCGACCAACGAACCATAGGTAACTCTCTCTCTCTCTCTCTCTCTCTCTCTCTCTCTCTCTCTCTCTCTCTCTCTCTCTCTCTCTCTTNGTATCTCTCTCTCTCTCTCTCTCTCTCTCTCTCTCTCTCTCTCTCTCTCTCTCTCTCTCTCTCTCTCTTATACAATTTCACCTTTACACCTTAACTTTGAAATGCTTGGTGTTTGCTACAATGTATTTGATGATTGTTTTACTACTACACCTAAAGAACACCCATGTAGGATTGCACACACAACCTTCTTGAAGGAATGTAGGGCTATAAGTGAAGGCACCATCTCAAAAGGAGAAGGTGGTGGGAACAACAACAACAACAACAACAACAACAACAACAGCAAAAAACCTTGAAGTGTTGATTATCATGACAAACACAAAAACCCTCACTATTGTTTACAAATTTGAATATTGATATGAAAACGACGACAACAACTTTAAGGCAATAAAATCTTTAGTATCATTACAACAAGATCTATTATTATTGCATAACATTTTAAGGAGATGTTAGGCCTTGAATTTGTCAATTTGTATTCGTTAATGAATAAATTTGAGAAAGTCAATGGTTGGCATAAGATTCTATGGAGGTGTTAGGCCTTGCACTTATTAATTTTGCATTTCTTTAACATACCACCTAGACACACGAATTACAAAAGCTTGGTTCTTTATCTTATTGTTTAAGGAGTTGGCCACAAATAAACCCTTGCCACACATGACTATCTCAATGCTATCAAGGATCTTAAATCTCCATTCTTTATTGATTCATTATTCTTGTGTTTTGACAAAAGACCAAAGATGATTGAACTTGCCAACTTATCACAATTCATAAAGTTTAAACTTTCTTTTATCTTATAAATGAAAGCATTAGAGATTTTAACCTTGAATACACCATCCCACCTTTACACAATACAACGTTTCACCCTATATCTAACATGATAATTCTTTACTACCATATTTGAGATACTTTATTTTATTATTGTATCCTTAAGAACATCTAATTGAAATTGAAAATAACCTCTTTAAAGCAATGCAATGTCTTGAAGATGGGGCCTTCACCCCAACACCCAGCCCCAGCCCCAGCCCCAGCCCCAGCCCCAGCCCACTGGGTTTAGGGTTTTAGTGTTTAGAGTTTAGAAGGCAAAAACTCCAATAAAAACAATATACCCCAAAGCATGAGCTTTCACATGACACAAAAGTACCCTCACTACCATTTCCAAATCACAACATTAAAATAAAATGAACAACTCTAAAGCAATAGAATCTTTATTAGTGTCACTAATTATGGCATGGAATTCTATGGATATGTAAGGCCTTCAACTTAATTTTCCATGTTTTAAAGGGATGAATTTAAGAATCAATTCTTTGCATGGGATTCTCAAAGATGTTCGGCTCTGAATCGCATATTTTCAACGGGTAAATTGTCGAGCCAATGGTAGTTGAGCTGAACTGGGTTTTTGGCAAACTTAAATTCGGATAATCACTTAAATACCAGAATCTTAATACCAAAGCACTGTGCTATTAACGGCACTGTCACAATTCTGACTATTGTAGAATTTATCCTATTTTGTTACCAGGTTATAAACTTTCATGAAATCGGGGCTATTTTCAACGGGCTGGTCTGCAATATATGTGTGTTTATGGGGTTTTGCGTTGTAAAAATGTAGTTCCCGAGAGACTGTTGGGTTATGGATAGTAATAAAACTAGCTTTTTCGCTAGTGAACTGATACGAGGAAAAACCAGAACAAAGAAAGGGAAATCATTTTGGTGGCCAACTGTAAAAACTGGAATCATTTTTATGCTGGAATGACTGTTCAGAGGCATCAAAGCTTGTGTAAATTCCATGGCCTGTGTTCAAAAAGCCAACTGGATATCACAGGCCAAGTTATACATCTGCGCCCTCTGCAGCGAAGGCAGAATGATGGATGCATTGCCTACGCTTCATCTGATCATCCGCCAAAACTTTTCTTTGGATTCTGATGTTTTGGGCTCTCTTTTGCAGGCCTCTAGATCGCTTCCACATACCCAACAACTCCATACCCACTTGGTTACCAGAGGATTCATTCAGGACGTCTTCTTAGCCACCAAACTGGTGCATTTGTACGCGTCATGTGGCCTCAGAGAAAATGCCCGCATGGTGTTTGATTCAATAACAAAAAAGAACATTTTCCTATGGAATGCCATGATCAGAGGATATGCTTGGAATGGTCCCTATGAAGAAGCCATTAAGCTTTATTACCAAATGCAAGAGCAAGGCACATACCCAGATGGTTATACTTATCCCTTTGTATTAAAGGCTTGCGCTGCTTTATCGGCTCTGCAACAGGGCAGGGAGATTCATTATCAGATTGTTAGAAGTGGGATTGACTTGGATGTTTTTGTTGGCACTGCGCTTGTGGATATGTACGCTAAATGTGTGTGTATGTATGATGCACGGCAAGTGTTTGACAAAATGTCTCAAAGAAATGTGGTTTCGTGGAATGCCATGGTTGCTGGGTGTGCGCAGAATGGCCGTCCTGCTGAGACGCTGGAGATTTTTAGGCAAATGCAGAAGGATGGTGTGAAGCCGGATTCAGTCACAGTTGTCAGTCTGTTGCCTGCGTGTGCACGTTTAGAAATTTCAAAACAAGGTAGTGAAATCCATGGCTACGTACTTAGAAATGGTTTTGATGCTTATGTTAACGTGGGGACTTCGCTTATAGATATGTACGCTAAATGTGGAAGGATGGAGAATTCACGCCATGTGTTTGATGGAATGCGTAAAAGAGATGTGGCATCCTGGAATGCTATGATTTCAGGCTATGCTCAAAATGGAGATGCCAATGACGCTTTGGCATTATTTGATCGCATGCGAGGAGTGACAGAAGTGGAAATCAATTTGATTACTTTGTTGGGTGTGTTACCTGCATGTGGGCATGTGGCGGCTCTGCAACAGGGTAAGTGGATCCATGACTATGCCGTCAGAAATGGGTTTGAGTTAGATGTATCTTTGGTGACTGCTCTTGTAGATATGTATTGCAAATGCGGTAGCATAGAGATTGCACGGCAATTGTTTGACAGAAAGTTCGAAAGAGACTTGGTATTATGGAATGCAATGATTGGGGGATATGGAATGCATGGACATGCTAATGATGCTATTGCACTATTCTCTCAATTGCAAGAAACGGGGATGAAACCAGATGAAATAACCTTCATTGGCATTTTGAATGCCTGCGGTCATGCTGGACTTGTTGAAGAAGGCTGGCGATACTTCCATTGCATGTCTCAAACGTATGGTATCACGCCCACATTGGAACACTATGCTTGTATGGTTAACCTTCTTGGCCGCTGTGGGAAGTTGGATGAGGCAAAAAATTTCATTATTAATATGCCATTAGAGCCCGATGCTGGGATATGGGGGACACTGCTTGGTGCTTGCAGAGTTTATTGCCATATTGAATTGGCTGAATGGGCTTCGGAACACCTCTTTAAATTAGAGCCTAAAAAGGCAGTAAATTATATACTGCTGTCAAATATTTATGCTGCAGCTGGAATGTGGGATGGTGTAGCAAAGGTAAGAGCTATGATGAAAGAGATTGGGTTGACGAAACTTCCAGGATGCAGCTGGATTGAACTTGGCAATAAACTACATACATTTCTTGTTGGAGACCAATCACACCCACAAATAGCAGAAATCTATGCCATGTGGGAAAGCTTGCTTGAGCAGATGAAAAAGTCTGGTTATGTAGCTGACAAAAGTTTTGTGCTGCATGACGTGGAGGATGATGACAAAGAATCTATCGTTGGCAGTCACAGTGAGAAGCTGGCAGTTGCTTTTGGGATTATTAATACAGGCCCTGGAGTAAGAATTCAGATAACTAAGAACCTCAGAGTATGCGGTGATTGCCACAATGCTATAAAGCATGTATCTAAAATTGTCAGTCGAGAAATTATTGTGAGAGATCCAAACCGTTTCCATCATTTCAGGGATGGATATTGTTCTTGTGGAGATTATTGGTGATGCTAATTTCCTTTTCCCCTTGACATTTTCCCTGTATATCTCAATGAACCTTAAAAGATACTGTGCAAATTCCATTGGATATTGAATATTTTTTCCTACCATATTGGCTTCGCTTGAAATGGACATTGGCTAAACTTGAGATGATCATTGGTGATATTTTAAGTGACCCGGACTACTGAAAAAATGTGTTGGAGAGAAGCAGCCCTGAGCTTCACCAGCCCAAAATTAGAAGTGTACTATAAACAACAAATCTAACGGATATGGATCTTTGTTGAGCTTGAGCCGAATGCATTCAACACTGTGACAACCCCTTGCTTATAAAGTAACTCTACTTGAGACAAGTAGTAAACAGAACTGTGTAGCCATCAACAGCAATCGAAAGAAGAAAGCACTACAAATTGCGTAGTTACAACCTGAGCATGTTGCTTCATGTCGAAGCAGACATGTAGTAAAAGATTCAGTGTTCCTCATATATCTTTGACGACATGGAGTGGCATAACCAACCGGTAATTTCTCTATCTCTATTTCTCATTGTATCTATCCCACGTTGAGTCCTTCTCAACTGGATTATTACCAAGGTAATAATAAATCGAGTATTTCCTCGAAGTTTCTAGTCAATCTTCTAATGGGCTGAGTTTTATCTGTCAGACTGCATGAAGTTCTTAATCTGTTTTTGTGGGGAGTGTTCTTGATCTCACTAGTCAGAAATAGGAATAAATTATTTGACTGGTGTAGTTCTATGGTTATACATTGTTCTGGCAACGCCAAAATCTCAAAGAACAATAGGTAGTATGAATCTGTGCTTGAGATATTGTTTAGCCTAGAACCATCCAGCACACATTTTATTGGTTTAAGATGCCTTGAAGTGCTTGAGAAGCAGACTTAAAAGTTAAATTCGAGCCTTGACTGTCACCAGCTCGGGAAAAAGATTATTATGGTAGTGGATATGGTAAAATAAAGCATATATCCCTTTGCCATTGGACCTTAGGGTTCTAAGCTGCTATGTGGGGGAGCATCAGAGGAAGTTGACACCGCAATAAGGGCTGAGGGAATGTTGAATCAGTTGACACCACATTAATGGCTAGTTGATATTGAATCTTTGTTATCTCTTAGTAGTTGGAAATAGAGTTAAGATTTTCTGGAAAACAAGAATTGAGGTCTAGTTAAATATGAACTACTAAGCCCTTCACATCAGAGGAAGATAATTGCTATTATTATTTTTTGATTGGTCAACTACTGCTGCTTTTTGATTGGTTAACAACTGTTGATACTATAACTACTACTTTATTTTGATTGGTCAACTACTGCTGCTGCTATTGCCACCATTACTGTTGCTATTGCTTCTACTGCTCTGCTACTATTATTTTCTTGATAAATCAACTGCTGCTGCAGCTGCTACTTCTACTGCTGTTAATTCTGTTGCTGCTGCTACTGAAGCTACAACTACTCTTATTTTTTTCCATTGGTCAACGAGGGTTTATATGCTAATATTGTTTTTTGATTGGTCAATGAAGATTTATCGTGCTAATATTTTTTTAATTTGTCAACTACTGATATTGTTGCTGCTACTGCTACTATTGTTTTCTGATTGATCAACGAGGTTTTAGCAGATTCCACCATTACTATTACATTTTTTACTGGTCAATGAGGGTTTATTAGCTCTTTAGCCCATAGAACAGAAATTGGGATCTGGTCCCCAGCTTATATAGTATGAACTTTTGATCATGGTAATGCAATATGAGCTTTCTTGGTGATCCCCAGGGAGAGTGTAACCTGGGTTTTCATTGTTGTAATGCACTATCTTTAGCACTTACTCATGTTTGCTGGACTACTACTACTACTACTACTCTTTCTCTTTTTCTATATCTTTTGCTATTTTCCCACCCTTCCTTTCCCTTATTCCTTCTTCTCCTCTAGTTCCCGCATTCTTAATCTTTTCCATCTACTCACCCTTTCATCCCATCTCTCACTCTAACATTGACTTCCCAACCCACTATCCCTCCTCCATGGTGTTTGTTGCATTCGCTAGGAGAAGAGGACTGAGTGGTGTTGTGCATCCTGCAAAGTCCTAGGCCTAATAGCAATAATTCAATATTTTTAATATTATAAATAATATAACCACATGAAAAATGGTGTCCCATTCAAATTGAATCACAAGATTCATTGTTGACACTCTCTATTATGTGTTATTGATCTTATGATGTTTATAAAATGTCATTGAATATGGGGTTACTTGGTAGATTATGACTATCACATTTGAGTAACTATTTATAGTCATATGTAAGAAGTGTGCAAGCGTAATTATTGCCTCATGTTGAAGCATTTGAGAGTTACATTTGTAGATACCATGGTCATAAAATCGATCAATCAGAAGTTACATTTTATGTTGGGAGGAGTTAGTCTTGGAGGTAGGGCACATGGGTTGAATGCAGACTATATTGACTTGTTTTTGCCGCATGGTTTTGAAAAACAACTTTTGTTTCTTCAGTCTCTTTGATCTATATATACAAGGCTTGAAATGAAAATTATAAGTCATGTTTAATGCAAGATTATGTTGTCAGAATACCTTTAGATTCATATTGTATACCTCGTAAAAAGATGTTGATATTGTATTGTAACCTTTGTTGGTTAATACATCGGATGCAATGCTTTGGGGGAAAAGTTTTTCCCTTACACAGGTTTTTCTAGAGTACAATTGGTATCACATTGTGTTGTGATTGTTCTTTTCTTTTTGTTTTAGGTGTTGTTACATTGCTTAAATTTTCAGAGCTTTTTAAAAATGTAATAATTTAATCATAGGATTGAGTGGGACATATTGCATATTTTCTTTTAATGTACCCCACTTCCCTTGATCTTGTCTCATACACCACTTATTGTCACTTCCTAACCACTCCTTCCAACCATATCTTAGCGATTTCCACTCGTCTACACCCCCTTGTACACCCCTATTTTTATCCTTCCTACATTGGCCTTGCATAATTCATACATGCTACCAATTTATTTAGTGGCCCTTATGCCAACAATTATATACAGTTCAACCCTCAAACAATTCTAGTGGAGACAATTAAATCACAATCACATTGTTACAATTCATGTTGTCCTTTCACAATTTAACTAAAGTAAGATATATGTTGAATCACTAATACAAATCTTTCTACAAACTTGATTTAGCCACTAGTCACATGCATGTATTTATTTGGTGGTGATATGTAGCCAATTGGCGGTTTTTGGCATTTTGGCCTCCTATAATTGACAATTTGTATGCATTAAACACTTGCATAAAGCTCACACTCCAGATATTTTAATTACTTACAATAGACTTTGATAGTTATGATGCTTAATCCAATTTGAACCCATCACTTCAATTGTAAATTTGTGTCCAGGTGCTTGATTTTTCATTTTTGTTTATAAAAATTAATGTCTTGATTCCCCTATTATGACAAGAAAATTTATCAATTTTTTTTTGTGATTGCATGTCATTTTAAATGAAATATTCCACAATTTAATGATATTGTCACCTCAATAAGGCAATTTATGAAAATTGTGGTACAATCACTAATGAGTCCTAAAAAAGGGCGTCTTTTTAATTGCTCTCAGATAGACTTTATTATGTTTCATCAAACTTTATCATACTTCTACGCTTGACATTATGTATCGTAAACCTATTGTGATGCTATATACATAATATAATGATATATAATATGTATGGTCGATGTGTGATGGTTTCACTGATTATAATGGTCTAATGGTTTGGATGAAAATGAGTAGGTATATTTGTTATGTCGTGACTAATCTACAATTTCTAATTAGAATGATTTGCACATAGCCAAGCAAGTTGGTTTCCTTTGTTATGTTTGTGTGGAAGAAGTCAAAGTCATGTGATTGACATGGATGTCCTCACCCTTGTCGACCATGTCTTGTAGTTTCGATGCACAAATAGGATTGGAGATTTATGTGATTGATAGTGATTATTTGTTGAACACATGTTTTGTCTCTACAAGATTGTATAATGTGTGGTGCAAACTTTTAGTCCTTTTTGTCAATATTTTTTTATTAAAAAAACAGCCAGAACGAGGGGGCTGACCCAACACAGAAAATAAAGCCAGCACGAGAAGTGCCAGAATACCATCATGTTAGCACTTTTTCTTGTACGTCAACCTTAAAATGACAGTATACTGATTATACTTGAATGAAAACTCCTTTTTGACAAGAGAAAGGCTAATTGCTAAGGACTGGATACGGTCTTTCTTCGTTTTTGAGTTCCACATACTCAGGGAGGTATTACCTAGATAGTTCACTATGTTTCAAGTAAACTTCAAATGGTGGATTGGGTCTTCACTGTTATGTCATTATATTTCTGATTATATCAACAAGATACCACTCTTCAGATGACTGGAAACAATTCTGAAACAGAGCTTGACAGGGAAATACTTATGACTGTAATAACAAATAACAGCGGCATAAGGATGCTTATCCTTCTTCTTTTTACGAGTTTAAACTCAAGGAAGGCTAACCTTTTGATTCTCTCCCTAAGGAATCAAGAATATGAACTGTGTTACTTTAACATAATCCTTTTTCAATAGGTATGCATTTAGTGACAAAGATGTACTTGAATGTTTGTTTATGCTTGATAATTGAATACAAACTGGATAATAAACCCAAACCAGTGCCTATCCTTGGGCAAAGAGTAAATGAAAACATGAAACAACAGAGCTAAACTAATGAAGATATCGTAGAGTGCCTTGCAAACTACATGCAATTGAGATAGAATGTCTTACAAACTATCCTCTCAGATTCATACCACTGCATCAAATACTTACAAAATGCTTTGCTCTCTGAAATTGCTTATGAAACTTAGTCCTCTCCTTGAAAGGAACTCACAGGCAATTAGACACACTATCTTATAACAGATATGTTTTGAATGCCTTACAAACAAACCATACTAGAGCACAAACAGAGCACAAAAAGACAAGAAAATATGAAAGAGGAGCAAATACACTGTATTTCATTAACAAATTCTGTTACAATATATCCAGACAAGAAGCTTAAAAGATTGAGACAAGAAGAGAAAATTACATCACAGTAATATATTCAACATCATTGGGACCTGTTCTGAACTCCTGCAGGGAAAAAACCCAAAATAGAGCAGAGGAGAGGAACCATTACAACTGAGAACAAAAAGAAAGATATAGAAGAGAAGAAACCCTAAAGATTCTGTCTAGCAAACACCTGTCCTTCTCTCAAATCTGATCTGCACTCATCTTTCCAAAATATCTGATTGAATTAATCAATTTTCAACTCCAGTTGTCTGAGAGAATATCTGACATATCTTTAAAATATTTCTTCAATTCATCCACTGAGAAGTCCATCCAAATCTGATCTCACTTGCAAAATATCTCTGAAATCCAGTCATATCTCTCTTTGAAAATCTGATTTCAAAAATCCTCTGGAAAGCTCTTTCAAATTTGACTTGTGCAATTAAAATATATAAACATTTGTCTTATTTTCCTCTGTGCAAATCTGATTCCATTCCTCCATCTCAAATTTGCATTAATCCTCTGAGAATCTGATTTTAAAATCTGATTGTCTTTATGTTCATAAAAATCTCCAGGAATGCAAAATATTTTATATTTGAGATAAAAACATTTGCCAAGTATATACTTTACCCTTTAAAATCTGAATATCAATTAAATTTCCTTTTAAGATCAACCCTGTGCATATTTAAAGTCTTTGAAAATCCCAGACTCATGCATATTTTGCCCAGAAATCGCCAGATTTTGACATGTGGCATGCTCCCATTGGCTGTCATAAACTGTGCTTAAACTCACTTTAACCTCAGGCACATCCGGCGACCACGCGACAACCAAGAAATCAAAGTCGCGAGCACTTTTTAACTCTTCCTTCATTTCTGGGCGACCTGGCAACCAGCATCCAACGGCTAACTCCATCTGGCGACCTAGCGACCAGCGACTATCTTCTTATCGCGACAGTCATCTTCCTCCTCTGGGTACTTCGTGACTAACCGCTAGCGGTTTGTCGCCAAATCTTGGCGGTCAACTTTGTCTTCTGGCGACTGCGCGACTGATCGCTAGCGGTCAGTCGCCAGGTCTCTGAGCTCCGGCGGTTACCTACGATTTCACTCCCGACTGGGCGACTAGGGCATTCGGCGACTGGGCGACCATGCACATTCGGCGACATCGCGACCATGAGCACTGTTCATTTTCGTCAAAATTTCCTTACCTTTGAATTTCGGGCATAGGCGATCAGATGAGGGCGCGCACGTGGATAGCCTCCTCTTCAACTTCAAAGTCATATGTTTGTGTCTTTGCTTATAAACATTTCAAAATTCTCTTGAGGCATGCATGTGGGATTAATCATCTCAAGGTTTTAAGGCCATTTTCGGATTTTGCACTATAACTCTGTGTATAGCTCATGTAAGTTGACCCCCAGCCCTCAAAGGCCTGCCAAGAGCCTCTAGGCTCTTATATTTACCTTTGATGTTTGTGTTTTTGCATATAAATGTCAAAAAAGTCCTTTGCACACTGAATGTGGGACATTGAAAATACACAGTTTTGCATTTTCCTAGGACTTTGCTGCAAAAACTGCTCATTAATGGCTTCAAATCTCTGAAAATGGAGACCATGAATGGGTTCCATGGGTCAAAACGTCCCTCCCTATGGTTTTACTTTTTCAAATTTACACTTTAAAACTTCAAAAACAAAAAAAAAACTCATTCCTCTACTATGGCAGCCTGCTGGAAATTACAAGTAAGCTTGTGTTCTTCTATTTTTTTTAGTTTACTTTGTCTGAAATTACCCCAATTTACTCCAATATGTGCAGCATCACAAAGAATCAAAAGTCTCCCTGCTGTTATTGCAACCCATTGGCAATGTAATTTGTAATGCACTGTTGGTCTTTAACTTTCCAGAAATCTGCAATCTTCACATTAAAACTTCAAAGAAAATCATTCCCCAAACAACACGTGGGATACTTAGTGTCTGCTGTGCACTGGCCATTTCAAAAGTTTTTTAACTCCCCCATTACTTGCGCAAGCATCCTGCCCTTTGGTCATGCTTTGCACAGACTTTAGGCATATCAATTTGCAGTTTATTATGTTTGGAAACAATAAAAACTCCCCCTCAAGGCCTGCGCAGACTTTCATTATGCTTGGCATTGGCAATGTAATTTGATGTGTTTGAAATGCTTCCAATTTTTTAAAACCTCCCTCACATTATACTTGCGCAGACCTCTTTTTCTGTATTTGCAATTTACTATGCTGAAAAACCATAAAAAGTTCCTCTTTGTCCTGCGTGGGCAGCTACATCTCTTAATGTTTACAATATATTTTATTCAGAATGCCCTCCAAAATGGCATGAAATCCCTCCTCACTGTCTTGCACTTTATTTCAATATACTATGTCTGCCATTCAGCCAAGACAATGTATTAATGCTTTTCTGTTTTGAATGGAATTCTTCAATATCTGATGTATTGGTGGACTATACTTCCTTCTCTGGAAACTGCATGGAAGT